>CAXIVR010000002.1:176506625-176786678 GCA_964035755.1 Teleogryllus oceanicus
GTGGCTGGATGCCGAAGTAGAAATTTGGGATTGGCGAAAGTTAACGATCGAAGGTCAGCTACACAAATATAACGAACGTATGGATTGGCTGGGTGAGAAGGACGGTCAAATGTTATGAAAAGAGGAGGTAGTTTATCGAAGTCTTCGAGTGAATCATGAAGGAAGAATTCTTCTGACGGCATCGCGTTTCTGAACTGATCGTAGGTTCGTGAGAGGAACGAGTATAATACAGATAGTCAGAATCGGTTACAGATTGTGAAATTTTAAGGGCATAAATGATATTGCAGATATTGCATGTGGAAGTCAATATTGATGCATAAATTGGGACTTGTCGGGAGTGTAATCCAGTAATAGATTTCGGACTATGTCATAGGACGTAACAGGGACTGATAATTTTGATAGTTTGAGACCAGCTTGGATAGGGCAGAAGGGATTTCTTGGGACTTTAAATTTTCGCAAGCTCTCAAGATATTTCGACTGAGAGGTACGAGGGACATCAAGCGAGAATAGATAAGTTAACGCGCGTTATAAAATTGTAAATTCGAAGATATCTTGATCAAGGCATAACATCAAATCATTTTATTAAAATTAACTAAATTGTTTGCTAAAAGGTAACAATAAACTTTGTTAAATTTTGTTCTTTAGAAAAGAAAGTGATCTTTCATTTAGTCAATCCAAACAGTAATGAACTAGGAATAGAATCATTATATTTCAGATTCCCAGCTGCGCTGTATAGTCGGCGGATCCTATAATCCATTATAGAGTAATAAGGATTATAATATATCGTGACCCATTGACCCAGCAAGCCGGACGCTAAGATCTTTGCCAGATATTAATGTAGATAAATTTTGTATATCTCAATATATATTTTTTTTGGCATCATCTTCAAGTTCTGAAAGGGAATCTTTTTCCCTGACTAGTTTCCACAATGCACTAGCATGTCGCATTCTTTGTGGCTGTGGCAATGTGGAGAAGATGAGGTGCGGCTTGTTCCCAGTATTGGCATTCGCACGGTGAAAGTGTTACTCCTGGAGGCAACAGGTGCTTCTGCATAGGGAAAGTAAAGCTAGGTGGGGAAAGTAAAAGCAAAGTATCGAGATGAACACTACGCCTCATAGTGCGATCTAGAAAACTTCAAGGCGTGCCATTTGCTCGCTCGTACTCGCTCGAGCATTTCTTCCTCGAGTAGCGTGTCCTCCAGCATCCTGTGCTCGCTCGCCGTTCACGGTTCACGGGCCCACGGCGGCGGTGGCGATTTCCATGTATCGGCCCACGCAAGGCGTTGATAGATAAGGGCACGAGAACGCAATGTGATTGGTCGCGTTTACAGTGTGCCGTGGCTTCAAAAGCAAAATAAGAGATTAGACGCCTGTAGATGGCGTCCTAACGCGATAGAAGAAATCTAAAGGAGAAGAAATCTAAAAAGGAGAAGAAATCTAAAAAGAATAAGGATAAGAGGGAGAGGCTTCACACAGTTTGTGTAATCGCAAAGATTTTCTTCAGATTTGACAAGTTTGCATGTAAACGAACATATTTTTCTCCGCGCGAAACCAAGAAAAACATAACATTTTCACACGTTTTTGCAAACTTCTCTTCTTTTATCGGCGTCACATTTTTGTTTTCGAAATATTGGACGAGTAACGGTGAAAAGTAAAGTGGAATTTAAAAGTAAAGTGAAAAGGAAAGTGATAGTAATATTATTATTGACCTCCGTAAATAAACATAATACCGTTAGCAATCTGTAACGGAATTTTAGAGTTCGCATTGCAATTAACTTGCACAAATTTATTTAATAATGTATTATTTTAATTTAATTTAGAAATCGTTTCTATTAATTAAGTGGTATCAGAAAAATATTTTTAGCTTTTCGTTTGAGCAGCAGCATGTCATTATGATATTTAACCAGAATTATAAATACAAAAATTAGAAATAGTGTATTCCTGTTTAAATGTTTCAATCGTTGTATTTTTATATCGTTATTATTATTACTATTGTTTTATTTGAAGGGTTTCCATGCATTAACATAAACTGTACTGTTTTTCCATCCCCACATCTCCTTATTTTAGCTAATGCAGCCATTGTCCTTATTCTAGCTTATATACACTCATAGCCTTATTGTGGCCCACTGCCTGCGTCGATCCCCTCGTACCGAGAATCGGATTCTCAGCTTTCAAGGCCGATCATATTTCGCTCGGTGGGGCGCGGCGAGAAAAACCCTGTCCCACTGGCCTGGCGGATTTTCGGGGAACTGCCGCGATGCTCGATCAACATCGTCTCTTGCAGGACTCTAGTGTGAACGCTTCCCAAATCTCTTGAGGAGCCAGTTTGTCTTGGGGTTGATGACTAGGACGGATTCTTTAAGTCTTGCAACGTTTTCGTCTCACTGTCATTCATTATTTTAAAGTGATATCGAGGTGGTATCAATTTCGAGTTTAGTCCTGTACCACGCCAACTAGTGTGTCAAAAGACTTGCTGTGACCTTCGGTAGCTATGTAGCTCATTGTTTTACGTGCGTTACTTTTGTGATCTCAAAGAAAACAACAACTTTGGACAAGAACGAACGGAAATTGAAACTCGGTAGCCGATGCTAGATGCAAACCTGCTACTGAGACGTTGAACATGATGCAGCAAGTTTATGGCGAAACTACACCAAAAAGGTAAAACGAAGAGCATGATCATCGTTTTTCCCGCGACATTCGTCCCCAGAGGTCAATAGCCAATTCCTCGGTCACATTTTAACTCGGATAAGAGAAGACATTCGACGAAAACTATCAGGAATCAGGCGAAACTGGATGATCCACGTCCACAATCCATCAAGTCACTGTCCTCTCCACACTAGGGATGTGCTCTTAACAGCTAAACTGTTATTTCTTAACCGTTAACATTTCGTAACTGTTACGCGAAATAACAGTTATTTCGTTTATCCTGTTATTGGCAGTTATCGGTTGAAATGCATAGAGCTACAACCTAGTGGGCCTAATCCGAACTACTACAAGCTTTTGTGGTAACCATTTTGTACGATAACAGCTTCACTGCAGCTGATCATGATTTGCCAGTGTTCAAATTATATTCATTAATATATAATTCGTCATTATGACACACCATGTGGCAAAATAATTTTATATTTTATTGTATACACTACAACAAGTTATTTGTCCTTTAAATTAAGTCCGTCCAATATGTTAACTTATTTCTGTCCCATTGCTGCTTAGGTGAGATCAACTAATATTTCCCTAGGACAGATAAAATAAAATGAGTTACAGTCAAATAACTCACATAATACTTGATATTCGACAGTCATTAACACTTTAGCCATAGGTAAGCAAAAACACTGTTTCTCCTCATTATATTTCGCATTCGTCACTTCACTATGCACAAGTTGCATATTTGAAAGAATATTTGCAATCTGAACCCGAATCACTTTCATTTTAGTAATATACTATACACATTCGCTACACATTATAAGAATTACTATTCATCCTTGGCAGTTCATCCAGTCTCGTTTATATCAGCTGCTTCTCTGTCCAAACATATTAGGGAAAGTAGTACAAGGAAGCGCCGTAAGGTAGCTGCCGTAAGCTTTACTGTGCTACCAACATTATTCGTTTTTGCTTGGTTTAACTCTTAGCAGTCGCTACAACTGCTTGAACTCTTAGCAGTCGGCCATGTTAGGTTGCTGGTCATGGACCTGTTATTTTTCAACTGTTATTAATAACAGCTATTACGAGTAAGTTGTTTTTGTGATAACAGTTATTGAAGAAAAGCTGTTAAGCCCATCTCTACTCCACACACGAGTCTCTCGCCAGACAAAACATTATCTCACTTCTGCATACGCCGCACTTGCCAGATTTGTCTCGCCGCTTCTGCCATTTTCGCTCTCTCCTCGTGATTGAAAATGAAGGTTCAAGGTCACTCATTTGACACAATTGCGAAGATCCAGCGCGAATCGCAGAAGGTGCTTCACACATTTCGATAAGTGAAAATCCAGGATGCTCGTATTTCAGAAATGGCAAGAAGGCTCATAATGATGTAATTCTGGGCAAGGGGAATAATTTGAAGAAAACAAACTAATAATGAAGATAACAGTTGTTTCTCGTCAACAGAGCTGGTCTCGAAATTTTTCAATACCGCCTCGTAAACACACCTCCATTTGCATGCAATACATATGTCAGAAGCCCAGTTGGGAGCTTGGTGAATGTCCCGGTTGGGGCGATGCCCTTCTGACGGGAGATATCTGGATGTGGAAAACGCAAAGCCATCGCGTTGTATAAATCGGCGCCGGATCTCAAGTTCGAGCGCGAACACGACCTCACCCTTCCGAAATATAACATGCACTGCATTCACAGGATCAATAGCCACATTAATTAACACGCCTGGAAACACTAACCAGTCATCAAAATTGGTGTGAAATACCAATTATACTGAATGGCGATTTTAAAGTAAACTTCGCGAAACCTGAAATACTGATGGATTTCTGTAACAACAAATTGACGGTAAAATAGAATGTAACAACCTCCACTACAAGATGTTGCTTGGGTTTGTGATAATTTTTACTTAACGTGCTATGATATTGCAAGGATTATTTCATGAATTAGTATGAAAGGAAAATAGAGGAGCTTTCTTTGGGAAAAAAAAACTAGATACTATCAATAGCAACATACGAGACGGCCCTGCACATTAACTGCCTATATCTTACTGTGCTGTGCGTGCTAATGAAGAAACTTTTGAGAGGTATAAAGGGAGATTACGACAGATTCTTCACTATGTGGAAGTTACATTGAGGCTAAACTACGACCCCGATGTTCGTACTTTATAATACGAGACATTGAATAATTGCTTTCCGATGTTATGATTAATACGAGTAGTATACCATTATCTATTTATAGCAATGCGACATACGAAGTCATATCTACACAGATATAAAGGCCCTGAGACGTCAGTTCTGTATTTCATATTGAAACTTAAATACAGTCGACTCCGATTATAGTGAACTCGGATATAGCGAAACTTCAGTTACAGTGAACTTAAGTCACTGGTCCCGTTTCACTTACATTACAAAGACGCATAAGAAGATTCGGTTGTAGTGAACTTAACCTCGGCTCTAGTGAACGTAGGAAATAGGAATTTAATAGGATTTCGTATGTTATTAGGCGATTAAAAGGGCCTTCGGAGGTGGGACGGGTTCCAACAGTGCAAGAGACATATTAAAAGGTCATGACTTCATTACGACACTTAGAGACAGAGGTCAATGTGATTCAAGTATGGAGAAAGCACAAAATCTGAAGAAGAATCTAGAGAAATTTCTAATGAAAAGTTTACGAAGTAAGCAATTGAAAATAATTAATTATTTTAAGTATAAATAAAGATATTGAAATATTCATTTGATGCTGTTAATGAATTTTGCCTTTTTATTTATTTATTTATATTTATTTATTTATTTTACGTCAGAAAAACAGTTAAAAACTGCGTATGACGTGCTATGGGGAAAAGTGAATTGTGTGCACATTTTCAAAATTCTGTGATCCCTACACTTACTCATACTACTTAAATTTTAAATTTTGAAAGGGAGAAAAAAACAAAAAAAATCAAAAACTCCCATGCAATAAAATCTATGTTCAAGGATAAACAAGCAATAAGTTTTGAATTTTGAAATTTTGAAAGGAGAAAAAACAAAAACTCCCATGTATCAAGGATAAATAAGCAATAAATTTTGAAAGGAGAAAAAACTCCCATGTAATGAAATCTATTGTCAAAGATAAATAAGCAATAAATTTTGGCTCTTATTACTTCCTGCCGCGACAACATGGAAACGATAATTTGAATAATTGTATTTCCCACTGAATTCTAGAAGACGTGCACAGAAAATGAAGTTACATTTATGTCCAGAAGCAAAACAAGGAGCCATCTCAGCATTTGCTCAATGGATCAGGGAAACTGGACGAAAAACCTGATCGAGATGGGGGCCATTGACCCGGAAGCTGTAGTACAATAGTTGTTACAGGTTGTTTATACTCATTTATACAGTCCAAATGGTAAATAATGCATTATGTATTGTGACATACCGATATGTCACGTTAGAATAAACTAACATTTATTTGTAGACAATATGGTGGACCATGTATTATGAAATATCACGAGAGCTAGAGCTTAGCAACGACCGTGAATAAACAATGTAGTTTTTGTTTTTTAATGCATTAAGAGTTTTCTGGATGCCGAAAGTAGAAAATTTGGGATTGGGCGAAGAAGTTCAAAAGACGATCAAAAGGTCAGCTACACCAAAATAACGAACGTATGGATTGGCTGGGTGAGAGAAGGACGGTCAAATGTTATGAAAAAAATGAAGGTAGTTTAATACGTAGTCTTCGAGGGATGAATCATGCAGGAAGATTTCATTCTGTTCTGAAACGCGCTTCTGAACTGATCGTATGTTCGTGAGAGGGAACGAGTACAATCGAGATAGAATTGGGTTAACAGTGAAATTGTAAGGACAGTGAAAGATATTGCAGATATTTTGATGTGGAAGCAATATTGGTGTATAAATTGGAACTTTGGACTACGGCAAGATCGCAAGATATTTCGACTGAGAAGTCTACGAGGGACATCAACGAAGAAAAGATAAGTTAACCGCGGTATAAATTATAAATTGAAAGATATCTTGATCAAAGGCCTAAAAATTGTAAATTATCTAAATTGTTTGCCAAAAAGAAGAAAATAAACTTTGTTAAATTTTGTTCTTTAGAAAAGAAAGTGATCTTTCATTTAGTCAATCCAAACAGTAATGAACTAGGAATAGAATCATTCTATTTCAGATTCCCAGCTGCGCTGTATAGTCGGCGGATCCTATAATCCATTACAGAGGTAATAAGGATTATAATTATATCGTGACCCATTGACCCAGCAAGCCGGACGCTAAGATCTTTAGCAGATATAGATGTAGAGAGAGAGGAAAAATTTTGGTATATCTCAGTATCATTGGTAAAATTAATGTTTCTTTTCTTGTTATGCTCAGTATAGTCTCTAATTGTATAGAAACAGTTATGCAGCAGAAACGATTTCACTTGGGATTTAAACTTTTCTATTGAATTTAATCGTTTAATGTCATCTGGCAAAGTGTTGTAAAATAATGTACATGTATTGTATGTGAATTTTTTGTAATGAGCTGTTGATTCTTTCCCCTTATTAATATGATTTCTATGTCTATTGTTATAGTAATAGACTTCTGCATTTTCTGAAAAAATATTCCGCCCTGAGCAAGTCATTTTTACAAAAACCACTGATTCGTAAATAAAAGACACGGTAATGGTAGAATTCTAGATTAATGAAGAGAGGCTTACATGAATCACGTGGGTGGGGTTTGGTTATTATTCGTACAATTCGTTTTTGTAATCTAAAAGTCTGGAGCTATAAGATGTATTTCCCAGAATATTATGCCATATCTCAGGCGGAATGAACATTCTGAAGTATACACAACGAGCAGTATGAAGGCTGACTGAATTTGCAAGAATTCTGAACGCGTAGCATAAAGAACTTAATTGTGTGTTCAATTCATTTAAATGGACGTTCCATTTAAGGTTTGACTGAATTGAGAGACCTAAAAATTTTGTTGCCTTAACATCAGTCAATGGTACACTGTTCATTTTCAATGGAGCACAGAATTGTTTATTTGAAATGGAAAACTGCATTAAAACCGTTTTCTTTTCGTTTACTATTAATTTGTTATTTCGGAACCAATTTGAAACATCTGATATTGTACTATTTACGGTTTCTTTATTGCAAAGGATGTTCGTATCATCTGCAAAGAGAACCGTTCTTCCGTTTTGAATCGTCGAGGCATATCGTTTACGTAAAGTAGGAACAGAGTAGGGCCTAAAATCGATCCTTGAGGAACTCCACATGCAACGGGCAAAGAGTCGGAAAGGTGCGTACGTAATGTTCCATCATTCCGGTAAGGTATTTCAACTCTCTGAGATCGTTGTTTAAGGTACGAACATAACCAATCTAGAGCAATACCACGAATTCCATATGAAGGTAATTTGGAAAGTAAAATGTCATGATCAATGACGTCAAAAGCTTTTGAAAGATCTAAAAATAATCCAATAGGTGCCTCGTTTTGATCTAATGATGAGGCGACATCTTTAAGAAAAGAAAATATAGCTGTTTCCGTTGATTTTGATTTTCTAAATCCATGTTGGCAATCTGAAAGCGCGTCGTGTTTAGTGAGAAAGGTTTCCATTCGTACGTAAAAAAGTCTCTCTAATATTTTTGAAAAAACTGATAGAAGAGAAATGGGCCGATAATTTTGAATTTCATTTTTGTTGCCTTTTTTGAAAAGCGGCTTAATTTTAGCTGTTTTGAAAATATCTGAAACGTTCCAGTGCATAAAGATGCATTAAATATGTGAGTTAACGGATGTATAATGGCATACGGACAAGTCTTTAACAAAGAATCCGGGAATTCATCTAAACCGGACGAATATTTATTTTTTAGTTTACCGATTATTTTAAGAATTTCATAGGAAGAAGTTTCGGAAACAAACATTGTGTCTAAAATTTTGAGTGAACTGTCTGTTTTTGAATTTTGTGCCTGAAGACCCTTAGTGAGATCGGCAGCAATTCTCGAAAAGTATTGGTTAAAGAGATTAGCCACTGTTGCCGGATCGTTCACATTTATATCGTTATATTTTAAAACAACATTGGTTTTCTAGTTGATTTGGTAGTATTATTTATTATATTCCACATTGCTTTAGTTTTATTACTTGAGTTCAAAATATCCTGATCGTTTTTCATGATTTTAGCCTGCCTTATGACTTTTCGTAACAATGTTTTGTATTTTTTAAAGTAGATAAGGAAATCTTGAGATACGTCATGACGTTTAGAAATAAAATATGAAAGCTTTGAGAAAAATAAATTATATTTTTCATTCGTGTCAATAGCGTTATAAACTGCCTCCCATGATTCTTTCAGCAAGTTGTCCGTAAATAACTTTATGTTAACTGTAGTAAATGCTCTGCACATGCGTGTTTTATTTATTGTGTCAGTATTCATGTTATTAGTAATTGTAAGAATTTGTGCATCATGGTCACTGTAACCTAGATTATTCGTTATTATTTCATATCTAGTTGTGGTTTTGTTAATTATAATTTGATCTATTTCTGTTTGTGATTTAAAAGTATTTTAAAAGTTTTTTTTAAAGTATTTTAAAAGTATTTTTAAAAGTATTTTAAAAGTATTTTAAAGCTTTTTATTCATAAAATCCATCATTGTGGTGAAATTCCTTTTGACATCTTGACATCATCGGATATGGTGAACCTCTGATACAGTGACCCAAACATGTTAGTCCCTAGAAGTTAACTATAACTGGAGTCGACTGTAAATGTAATTTTATAGAAATGTCATCAAAGAGATAGTAAATGACAATAATTCTTTATGATTTAAGTGACAAAAATTCGTGAAATATTAGTATTTTGTGGAAAAATAGGAATTATACGGCAAATCGCATTAAAATGATAGTAAATAACAGTATGTTTTGAGTATGATAGAAATGTTGGTATGTTTGTTAAGTCATCAAAATAGTATTTTCAGCAACTTGATAATAGATAAAATTGTTGTGTTTTGAATACGATTGAAAATTTCAAAAAATATTAGTATTTTGTGGAAATATTGATAATTTCATACAAATTAATAATCATAAAATGATATAATAATTTCTGAAATGTGGTAGTCCGTAAGATACGTAATCGTGACTCGTATTAGTACCTTTTTTAAAAATATTAGTAAATTCATGAAATTGGTAATAAGTAACTGTTCTTTATGCAGTAAAATCTCAGCCGGAATCGATCGGGACACAACAAAATTCCGGTTTACGGAAGTTTCCGTTTTATGCAAGGTTGTCCATTTTTATGACACTTGTGACATTGACGCTTCTGCACTGAAAGAAGTAAATTACATGAATTTATTATAATTATGAAAATACTTTAACAAATAACGTATTTATGGACGAAATCACCAATAAATGAATATTTAACACTTCATTGACAGCTTCCGAGTTAAAAAGTACATACACCTTACTGGCTGCATTCGAACTGCTTGTCGACTTTTTCAACGTACAATGCATCACAACTCAGTACTATAACTTTCTGATACCCGCACAATGCGTATGTGGTCGAGGGATTATGATTTTCAACGCGGGTTAGGGAGACTCGTGCAGTGCCTGACTGACTTTAGTGCGCCCTAGGCTGTCAATTGTTTTAGCGCCCTTTTAATTTGCTTTTATTTAAAAAAAATCATTAAAGCTATTTATAATATTTTGAATAAAAAATGTTGTACGATATTTGTAACCGACGAAAATATTGTGTAGTATAAATACAGATTATACGTATAAATAATTCTCACCTCGACATGGGTTTAATAAATATACGATAATTTTGTATTCATTTTATCTGTATATTTCAATGGATATACATTTGATTAATTAACACCTTCCTTTGTTACCAATACGGAAAGAAATATTTCTATAGAAAAAAATTCAAAAGTTCGCTTATGAAATTTTGCATTCGCCGAAATTCCCCGCCCCAAAAATTGCGCGCCCCAGGCTGCAACCTAGTCAGCCTATTCGGTAATCTGGCACTGGACGCGTGAATAGGAGCCACGCCTGCGCACCTTCTCACGCTCAGAGTCGGAGAGAGGGAATTCCCCTAGGGACTGCGCCTTACCCCAAGTTCGAATTTTTGTACGCTGACAGCTGAAGCCTATCTTCTTCAGTGTCCGGCAGCCACGACTAAATCGCGTGTCACTGGGTACACAATTAAAAGAAGCCTGCAGATGCATTCATTTCATTAAGAACATCTCGCGTCTCTCTGTCAATTGCATTAAATTCAGAAGAATTGCGTTTCACAGACATTTTGTTTCCTGCAAGACACGAAAAACCGTTCCGATTCCGCATTGGAGAGGTTCCGTTTCATGCTGTGTTAGATGCCATTTAATTTCACAGGCAGGATACATTTTCCGGTTAAGGCAGGTTTCCAGCATGTACAAGTTTCTGTTTTGACAGATTTTACTGTATTTGGAATATAATAGAAAGTTTCATAAATATTAGTATTTGTGAAATTTAAAAGGAAAAAGCGAATTCATGTACTAGAACTCGCTTTTGTCAAAGGAAAGACAAAGTACGATTTATTTGAAAAAAAAAAAAATCAAAAAAACTCATTAAAATATGCATATGCAGAATTGTATAAAACATTCACTACTCAGTGACTCATTTATATGTACGGACTCATTTATATGACGTATTTATATGTACGACCCAACAGCCAAACCCTTACAGCGATATACTAGGCAGCACAATACATGTGACATAGTTTGGTCTGAGTTAAAATACTGTAGACGAGAAGATACAAAAAAAATTATGACTTCTTAATAACGTATTGACCAGGCAAACCAAATATTCGCCCCGACCAGAGTGTTGGATGTAAAAAAGCGCAGTGACGCAGGGCCTACGTCACCCTGAAGTAACACTGGACAGTGCACTGCGCTACCTCAGCATGGGTAGAAACAGCAATGTGTTGGTCCGGATTCTACATATCTTATTTTCTTGTATTCCCTTTCCCTAACGTGATGCTTGGGACCATAAACAAAAACTACTTCTTTTCTTTCCTGGGATACTACGAAATAGGGTACGATTTCGAAGGTTATGTGACACACATGTCAGTTGTTTTACAACTCTACAAGAGAACGATTGCCGCTACAGTTGCCTCCGCTATTAAGTTAGCGTGGCCTTTGAGCATTTTAGAATAAATTTATTTCATTTAATTCTTCCACACACGAATTGTGAACAAAATCAGCGAATATTGATTTCCTGAGCACAAGAACGTCGAGCATGCAAGCATATATTTAATGAATTCACCTACTGCCTTCACACTACTTCTCAACTCTCCCGTTTTCCTACACACCATTTAAAAACCCTGATAATTCCCTACACAAACACTGATAAGGAAAAGATCTTAACAAATTGCATACAGTGGAATTAAACCGTCTGAATATACACACGTGATTCTGGCATTTCTATTTATTGGCACTTCATACGAGAGAATTAAAATAACAAACCACTATTCAACAGAGGAAATTCCTCCTAGTTAATGAGCGCATTTCCAACTCTTCACTTGACTTACATTTCTTTAAAAAGACACTGCAGTTATCTAGTACAAACAAGTATAAAACCAGGAAACACTCCAAGCTGACACATGCTCAGAATGCGCTTTTGCCCTGACCTTCTGAGTGTGCCGGAACTTAAGTAATGCTTGGATGAGGATGTTCTCTTGATACCCACTCAATTTCTGTTTTCCTTATCTTTCGTAAGACTTTCGATACCACAGACATCCGGTGAGTTGTTTATCGTATCACGCGTCACAGTAAAAATATCGAGCTCCGGTGCGGCTATGCAAGTTCAAGTCAACATCACTTTTTCACTAACTCATTTCAAATTGTCCCAACAGTCTCATGAAAACATGACGTGGAACATGAAGTTATATTATAAAATACATATGTCATCAAAACGTAGACGAAACTTCATATATCTATTATTGATTGATTTTTTCGTGTTTCCGGGCATGTCAACTGCTTTGGCCATTAGTCCCGTTACTGTAGTGCATGTTTTTCTCGGGAGACGGCGGTGATCTTCCCCGCTGGATGGCGAGATCCGGCGCCGACCTACCGTCGGCTAGTGGGGATCCCCTAACCAGGACTCTCCCACAAGCAGGGCACCGCCCCAGCCGAGACAAGCTCTAGCTCCCGACCGATCACCCGGAATATGTGGTAGTGTAGTGCATGTTAGTGTAAATGTGTGTGTAAGGGGAGACGATAGGACAAGGAAGAGGAAGGACAGATCGCGCGCGGTCCGTGGTCCGTTTGATAGGGTACTGCTCCGGCATTCGCCTGGTGTTGATTGGAGTATCCACGGAAAACTACCGATCAGAGCAGCCGGCCGCTAGAATTGTCCTCCAGATAGCGACTGAATTCGACCTAGCTGAAAAGCTAGGGTCGAAAATCCAGCCGCCGTCAGGACTCGAACCTAGGACCTCCTGGTCAGAGGCGCTACAGTGACATCAGTTAATGCACTGCTACCGCTCCCGGTCAAATATCTTTGAAATGCTTCGGGAGATTTTGCATCCATAAAAAATTTTAATGACTTACATTCAGAACAAAAGTATTTAAACAGAACATTAGGTTGGATATTGAGGCCCGGGGGAGCAACACAGCGGTTTCGAAGATCTGGTTTAACATTTTTGTGAATCACTTGTTATTCTTCATATGATGATCTGACTGCGTGAGAAAAATCCATATACATTGAACTGGACCACTTACGGTTCAAACGCGCTTTTTTCTTTATCAAAAACTAATGTTAAGAGTTAAGTAAAAAATTATAAATGGAAAATCATTCTTCCCTTAAAACTTTGCTACAGCATTGAAGGTTTTGCGACTACCTGAACATTTCCATCTCCGACTGGATAGTCACACTACAGTCAGACTATGTGGAAGAGATTATCATTCACACGCGAAAGCAGTTCACGAACAGAGCCCAAGAGCTGCTCTGAAGAGCGGAAGAAGAAACAACTGCTTCGCAATAGTCACATCGAGAAATAAGATACGAGGTTTCAAACCGAAGTCCTTCATTAGAAAGTAAAATGGTTATTTATGTATCAAGGGCTTTGTAAGGGTTCTAATGATCGAACGGCGTCAAGAAGCCCGAGGGCTTTTGGCCCGAGATCTTTCGACCCAGATAGCGCCCGTGGTACATGCGAGATTTGTAATCTTTGCTCAATTTTAATGACGAAAATGTAACTATCTGAGCTGAGCCCTTCATATGACGAGTGTCTCACTCCCACAATGTCTAAGCGGTTCACGATATCGAAAAGCAGTTTTCGCCTAATATGAATCACAAGACAGAAATATTCTTAGTAATATTTTCAGTTTCGGAAAAACTCAATCTTTTTTTTTTAATGGAACCACATTATAAAGTTTTTTCATCTGCAATAGATCATGATAAGAGGAAAACAGTGATACAGGATTCAAATAGATATTTCTTGGCGTGTGATTTTATTTATTTATTTACGTAAAAAATCTTTTTTTTTTAATGGAACCACATTATAAAGTTTTTTCATCTGCAATTGGTCATTCAAAATTCTGTGATTCTTACTAGTCATATCTACTTTAAATTTTGAAAGAGAAAAAAACTCCATGTAGTAAAAATCTATTTTCAAGGATAAATAAGCAATAAATTTTGAATTTTGAATGGGAGAAAAAAACACCAAAAAAAACTCCCATGTAATAAAATCTATTTTCAAGGATAAATAAGCAATAAATTTTGGCTCTTATTACTTCCTGCCGCGACAACATGGAAACGATAATTTGAATAATTGTATTTCCCACTGAATTCTAGAAGACGTGCACAGAAAATGAAGTTACATTTATGTCCAGAAGCAAAACAAGGAGCCATCTCAGCATTTGCTCAATGGATCAGGGAAACTGGACGAAAAACCTGATCGAGATGGGATTTGAAATGATACGCAATACTTTGTACGAACAATATTTATATTGTTCATCAGCCCTTGTAGCGATCACCTTCGCCAGGTGACCTTCATGTGCCGAGATACATTAACCGAGACAAGTGGCAAGGAAGGAAAGAGGCGGTGGATTCTTTTCTGTCAATCTACTTTCTATTTAGTACTTTAAGGTACCAAAAGTATTGAACAGCAATCATAATTCAAAATACTCATGGATACGAATAACTTCTCAATAAATTTACAAAAACCCAATAGCAATACACATCTGCGGCCGTAACTTCACAGGCTGTCGAATGATCGGAGTGTATCGTGCTTTGTACCACCTGTCGCGAGTGTTCTGGAGGCGAGGGCACTCTCATACACGTTTTTCACTTTCCCCCACGGAAAAAATCTTAAGACGTGAGATCTAAAGAATGTGCAGGACAATTCAACACACCACCCTATCCTATCCATCGGTTTGGATATTCTTTGTACAAAAATCGCCTTGACAGAGCGGCAAAATATGCAATGCATCACTCGTGATGAAAATATGTCACAAAAGAGGAGTACAATACAAATTGTATGTTCTCTGTTTTATATTTGTGTTATATTGATGTACTAAGAAAGAAGTAGATTAACAGTAAAGAATAACCACGACCAAACCATTACCTGGTAAATTATCACGAGATATTTTTGTGAAAAATCTTCAACTATTCATTCCCTTCCCTTGTGCTTGAAATGTTTTAAAGTGCTGGCTTGTTTCGAAAGCTATTACAAATTGAGCTTGATTCTTATCTACGTCTGAAAATGATCTTTACTATTATCTTTCTCATGCTATCATATCGTACTTTCTGATGATTGATATGTTTTTAATTACAATCTATGAGAGAAACATTCAATTTAGTAGAATAAATAGAAGGAAAACATTTTCTTTCATTCTGATCATTAACAGTGGTGTGTTTCAATGTCCTTCCAGTGGGGACCATGGTTTGCAGCAGTTACGCCTTCTCTCTTCCTTGGCTCCCTTTTCAGTTTAAAGGTCTGTGCTCAGCGAAGGCCAACTGCCCTGGAGACGGTCGCTGAGAGAGCTGCTAAAGAAAATACTGCGCGTACCAACAACCGTGAGGATTTTCAAATCACGAGCCACAAATTCAGTTTTTACTCAACATTATTTTTAAAACATTAACAAACGCTACAGCATTTTATTAGTTTTTTCTGATCTATTCATTACAGGCGAAAAAACAATATACAGTAGTTCAATTACAAAAAATCTAACACGATTAAATTCCTACTAAACAAAACTTATTTCGAGCAATTTATCTGCATATTACCTGGTCCATCATTTAGTATTGTAGGACGAAAACTCAAATTCGATATCGTAAAACATTTAGTAGTTATGGAGGTGGTCCACAGTTGGTGATACAACCGTTACATAGGGCTACCTCAGTGTCCATTGGTTAAATTAGTTTCTATCTACGAGAAAAACTTTAAGAACACTTCATCGGCTTCGACTAATTATAAACAGCAGCAAAACAGAGAAGCCTAATACAACCGAGACATTTTATTCGGGTCATTTCTGGGAAATCACACTCTTGGCAAAAGATGGTCAAGGACGCTTGTAACATATCGGCAGTCGCTCGGAAAGATCGTTCATAACACATGACGTAACCGCTCACCCACTGGCACCTCGAGTCTCCTTGCCAAAAACATTCCCCACAATACTGTAAAAATGTTAGGACCCCATTATTTTACGATGTCCGAACCTACACGATTTTTATTACCAGAGGTGCTCTTCAGACACACCTCCAGGGTCAATTTAGTGCGTCGTTCATACATTATGTTTTCGTAATATTGTACTGTTAACCAGTCACTAAACAGAGGAACGAAAAGCCGCTCTTAAGGGCCGGCGTCCGTTTGGTCAATAGAAACATGCGCAATTGAAGATTGTTTTTGAGTGCTCCTATTCAAAGAGATTGCATTTCTTATTTAGGTGATTTAATTAGATGGTATTACGAAAAATATTGCATGTCACACGGCCTGTAGTTTGTAGTGTTATGGACTTGGTTATAAACTTTGTCTATTATCTCTGGTTTTCAAACTTGAACCGCGTCCATTATTTGGCATTAACATACATAAATAATTATTGCATTCTAGGAAAAGTCACCTCGTACATAGAATATCCACGTCCTCCCGAGAGAGAAGTGGGCGTGGCACGGTGAACCGGCAGCGCGGGGGCCGGCGGCGCACTGACCTGGATGAGCGAGCGGAACCTCTCGGCCAGCTCCATGCGCCGGGAGGCGAAGCGCTCGGCGCCGTCGGGGGCGGCGTGGGCGGGGCCGTGGGCGGCCCCGGATGGACACGACGCGCTCGTGCGTGAGCGCGCTCGCCGTCATGGTGGCGTGGGCGGTGCGCGCCGTGGCGGTGGCCGCCATGGTGCGGCTGGACGCCGTCACCGAGCACCGCCCCAGGCGGCGCGCGGCCCCGAACGCGGCTCGCGGCGGCGAGTCGTCGTCGAAATCGAACCACGTGTTCATCGTTGCTTCGCCGGACGGACCGTTGCAGCGGAGCGGAGCGAAACCACGTGGAGCGCTGCGCGGGGAAGACTGACGGCGGCGGTCTCCGGTCGGAAGCTTCTCGACCGGCGGAGCACGCACTTCGACCCGGAACACGCCCCGGAACGCACACGCACCGGAAGGCCACTCGAGGGGACGGGGGCGTGTTGCACGTACGCTCGTGCGCGGGCGTGCAAAGGGCGAGCGCGCAGGCGAGACTTTCAAGTCGAACACAGGCAGCCGATATAATGCAACCTTGCGGGCCCGCTAAAGCGCGCCAAAACGGCCGGCCACGTCACGCCGCCGCTGCCGCCCCGGGCTAAGAATAGTTGCGCGAAGAGGAGACGGCGGACGCTGCAGGGGCGACGGCGGCGGGCGAAACGGGTCGCGGGCGGGCCGAAGCGGCGCTCCCGAAACAACAGTCATTCACGGCGCGAGACACGGTCCGACGCGCGGAATCCCCCCCGGCCGCGGTGTAATCCCGATTTGTCAACACCTGATCTTGCTCGTGACGCAGAACGGTAGACTTCGATTTGTGCTGCACGCGAGGTCACGGATTAATATTCGCCGATTAATGTTGTAAACCCCGCTCTAGTACTTCGGCGGTACACGTTGCACAATCACAAAACAAATGTGCTATCACCTGTCTCCTTGACAACCACTATTATACATTGCCGCGACAGGTCGAGGGAATCCCCATCTAAACTGGCCAACGAACGATGAAACAAGCTGTGTTCCGAACAGGTGCTGCTCCCTATCCGCCGATTTCTGAACGCAACACAATGCTCAAATTGACTTAAATGTAAAGTTTTAAAGGAAGTTAACTAATTATCTTGAAAGGAAAGCTATCCACTCATCTAAACTTGACACATTAGAAAACTGTCACCGAAAATAAACATTAATAAAAGTTACGAAAGTTAACATAACCTCCACACGAATGAAACGAGTTAACATACGCACACGCAGGAATAAAGTAGTGTCACTTTCCAGTCACCTCATGAATTCGCACGCAAATATTACACTATTTCTCAGACGCCTGAAGGAGACACCGTAAAACACTACTCTCGCGTACATTCACAACCTCACTCAAATAAACACATGCTCGAGGACGACAGTGAGAGTCACTCGTAATGCTTCGCTCAGCGTCCGCTGGCGCCACATGCAACTCGGCGTGCATGAGGGCTTCAAGGGCGCGATAGTCAAACGATCGAAATCGCCCAACACGAAATTGAAACAGCATGCGAGGAGCAGGGAGGACTCGCTGTTATTTGAGAATACGTTGTTTTCGTGCCCGTTTTTTCGTCTCGTAACCCCAAAATCTCGACATAGATTTTCCACACGGTACATGTATACGTATTAAGTTTTCGAGAAAGCAACAAACAACAATTACATACTGATTGTGTTCTTAGAAATTAATTTGCAATGATGGATAATATTATGATATAATTATAAAAGAATAGAAGAGCAACAGAGCTGGAGAATAAAGACACGGATGAAGGTGAGTAGGGATTGCATGGACCAGCTCTAGGACGAGAATGACGACGATAGCTCTGAATTATAATTATTCTTAATACGTTCTCGCACACAATATTATTTAAGCCTCTTTTTTCTGTTTATATTTAATGTATAAAGTTAATAATTATTCACTACATTTAGTAAAATGGAAGAATTAGTGTTAAAATAGATACATACATTTTATTTTTGTCAAAATTCCCGTAACTATATGCGAAACATTTCAGACGGAATGGACATTATTACTCAGAACCAAAAACGCCCAAAAATAAAGGCAATAACTGCATTTGTAAGCCCCAAGAAATCAGACTGAAAATCAACTCGAAATAATTTTACGGATATGAATATTTTACAATAATGATTAAAATATTAGAGATAGTTGAGATGTATTGTTTATATTGTGTATTGTATAGATAAATTATCAATTTTTAAGCTACAGATCCTGCCAATGTGTACGCGAAAATTAATAATACAATGATTCTACCTTTTAATGTTCAAATAAAATGTTCATATCGAACATAGAAATACTTTCTCTAAGCAATCGAACAACATTTACAATTGTAAGGCCCAGCGTCGATCTGCTGTGACCTTGACAATGCCACCGGAAGGGGAAGTATACAAAACGTAGGTCACGCTGTACTACAGGGCTCGGTCTCTCTTCGCACGCCAACTAATCGATTCTTACAGGCGATTACAACAACATGCAAAGGGGAACGTCCTCGACATCACAACAAAACGGACGGGTGTATTTCGAGTGAAACTTGTGATGGAGTGATAAAGAAAATATTTTTTTAAATTGAAGAATCACTGCAATAATTGGCGTACAATCGAACTACTGTACCGAGTTTGCGGGTTCGCACGCGCTCCAAGTGCTGTGCTGAAATTATTACAGACAAAATATATGACAAATTTGGCTCAACTAACCGAATATATGGCACTGATATTTATTTTTACAATCAAATATTTAGCAGCTTCACCCGCTCCGCCAGCATTCATACTGCGAAAATATATTGCTAAAAGCACACTTTCTAGTAAGATTTTGTCATCAACTGATGCACTGCAGCGCCTCTGACCGGGAGGTCCTAGGTTCGAGTCCTGACGACGGCAGGATTTTCGACACTGGCTTTTCAGCTAGGTCGAATTCAGTCGCTGTCTGGAGGAGAATTCTAGCGGCCGGCTGCTCTGATTGGTAGTTTTCCGTGGTTTCTCCGATCAACACCAGGCAAATGAGGGAGCAGTACCCTATCAAACGGGCCACGGACCGCGCGCGATCTGTCCTTCCTCTTCCTTGTCCTATCCTCTCCCTTTACACATACACACTAACATGCACAACACTACGACATATTCCGGGAGACCGATCGGGAGCTCAGAGCTTGTCCCGGTTGGGGCGGTGCCCCGCTGGTGGGCGAGTCCTGTTTAGGGGGAAACCCCACTAGCCGACGGTAGGTCGGCACCGGATCTCGCTATGCAGCGGGGGAAGATCACCGCCATCTCCCGAAAAAACATGCACTACACTAACATGCACTACACTAACGGGACTAATGACCAAAGCAGTTGACGTGCCCGGAAACACGAAAAAATCAATCAATCAATCTAGTAAGATTTTGTAATATAAGGAAAGGGAGTTACGGAGTAAGATAGTGACAATAACCTTGAGGGATTAATGCTTTTCTCGACTGATAAACCCGATCAAAACAATTAAAAAATAATATTATGCGGTTTTCTCCTCCTTTTTACTTCTACATTCGCCCTGGAGAACGAAAAATGCATGTTTTGCTCTTTATCTACATTTTATTTTTCGACATGGAAATAATATTATTAACTGATCGGAAATCCTTTAGCCGCGTAACTCCATTTTCCTTTAAACATTTCAGAGAGTCTCCAAGCTTATTTTCAGAATATTTCAAACCTTTTAGCCCCCAAAAATCTCGTAAAATCACATTTAAAAACCTTAAAGCGGTCACGTCAAACCGCGCCCCCACGGGCAACTTGCTCGCCTGGGGAGTTCGGTGCTCCAGTGGGCAGGCAAGGGCAACTTCCCCTGACTCCGCTCACATTTCCCCTTACATTTCCGAAAGGGGGTGTACATGCGCAAGTTGGAGCTGCGCGAGGCGGTGAATAGTGGCTTCACCATATTATTTTTCCATCAAATAACTGAGAATTGTATTATGTTTGTATTCTTCACTACTTACTACTGTTTGATTTTTATTTTCTTACTAAATTCTCCCTTATATAAACATCTGTGCTAAGTGACAGGAATATTTTTAATGGCGAATTCTTTTCTTGTTTTCGTTATGTGTTGAGATATTAAATCATTCAGTTGTTTATTGTTTTTAGCAATAATATGAAATAAATTAACAAATCTCCATAAGTTAACAAATATCGCTTACAGACGAACAGCGCTTTTAACGGACAAAAATATTTGTCTGTAAAACCTTCTAATCTGAATGTAAAAAGTTCGTTTTTATATCACTCTTTAAGTAAACAAGATTACAAAATCAAGAAATTTTTTATTCTTTTTTTTAAGATTTACTTTCAATTGAGAATTTCAAATCGGGCTAATGTATTATTTAATTTTAAAGGATCATTTCTTTGCTTTAAAGAGAAAATATAAAGTAATATAGCTAAATTTGTGACAATAATTCTCAAGCAACTTCCCCCACAGACTGTCTGTGCCTGGTATCCAGTTACTTACCGCCATTGCGTAGCATTTGTACAACCCTTATTTTTAAATATCGCGCCAATTGTTCTGGACGCAGTGCTCGCCAGTCTAGCAAGCTTGTTACTTTGCTTGCTACCTTGACATGTCTGCCTTAAACAAACATAAAAAGTTCTAAATAGAAAATAAAACCTCTTAAAATTTCGAATCTATTCTCACAAAACCGCGACGACGTCCTAACAAAATATCCAATTTTTCGTTACATTTTTTACATAATATGTAAATAATATTTGATACTTCTATACTACATATTTTGGAATTTTCACCCAAATATTTTTTTATTCTACCAATTTTCTTTCATTTTCTTATTTTTTGTTGTTTTTTGTTTTTGTTTGTTTTTTGAAAAGATGTATTTAAAAAAAATCAGCATTTTATCATACATACCATATGCCAGGATTGTCCAACTGGTGACACGGGGGCCGCATGCGGCTCACGCTGTCATTTATTGTAGCCTACGAAAGGTTATTAGTCGAGACCGGATTTTTATTTCATTATATATTTTTTGTCTTTCTACTCACCGTTCTCACATTTGTAATCTTGGCAAATCGTCGCCGTCCTAACATAATATCAATTTTTCGTTACATTTTTATGTATTTAGAACTACATTACGTATTTTACATATTTTGTTATTTTCACACAAAAAATTCTATCATTTTCTTCAATTTTATTATATATTATATATATATATATATATATATATATATATATATATATGAAAAAAGTTGTTTTTTTTTTAACCAGCATTTTCCAACATTACTGCGTGGTCTGCTCCAGGTACCATACGTGTATACGTGATGTTCTCACAGACAGGCGCGCCCGCTTCCCGTATCTCTGTGGCAGGAAGTGCGCACCACTGACTGAGATCATTTTCACCTTTAGGTGCGAAAATTGTCACTGACAACGCGATTAGTGACCTTTAACCTTAATTTCCGAGAAAGTTTGGCGATCGCCGACGTCGATGATTGTGTTGCACCTTGCAGTGATGTTTGCTGGTCGTAGATATCGCCAGTTTGTACGATGGCTTCTATGGCGTCTAGACTGGCTGCAAAACTACGGCCTGGTCAGCAATGGACGAAGCTTTTACCACTGATAGGACATTGGATGGTGCAAAGTGTACGACAAACTGTGCTCCGCAAATTATTTTTAAAACGTTTGTATTATTTTTAAAATTTGTTTAGGATATTTTTTATAAATGTAATTTTGTACTATGTAAATGTGTTTTATAATTTGTGCATTTTATTAATAAATTGCTTTTTGGTTATATAACGAACACAAATACAAGCATGCCCGAGGCGGGACTCGAACCCGCGATCCTGCGTCCCTAGATCGCTACAGCCCTTAGCATCTCGGCCACCCGATCGGCATATATATATATATATATATATATATATATATATATATATATATACACTATATATATATATTAATATTTATATATTTATATTATATATAAATATTTTCAGAAGAATCTACATTTTATTACGACCACCATCGGTTATTCGAACATCTGCCACTTGAGCGTCAGAACTGGTTAATACTCAATTAAATCCTTTTTCTCGCCGGCATTATGAGTCTATCGTTTGGAGCAGTGGCGGCTTGCAGAGTAGTGGCATGATGCCATGGCACCAACAACAAAAAGGAAGGGAAAAACATTCGTCTTAAAAATGTGTATAAAATATCGTTTCTTCAAAATATTTTTCTTTGTAGTAATTTGAACGAGCGTTTAGTCGTTCGATGCTCTATCAATACTCTCTTCAAACGCCCAGGGCGTAGTGCCATCTACCGGCCGCTTTTTAAACCGCTAAGCCACTTACGGATTGGCACCGTCTCTGCCCACTTAACGCTGTATAAAGAATACTGTTAGTTGTATGGTTTGTATGCGTCTCTTATGGACGAGACGGTGGCAAAATCGAACAGGCGCAGTAGTTAACGTTCTGATCCATAGAGTGCACTAATGGCAATATCTTCATCGAGCAAACTACCTCTCGCTTAGGATGACCCCGATGCCCTGGTATTTCGTACGTCTTTCATTGTGTTTCGCACAAGGAGAGGCGGCAGATGTTGCGGGCGTAAGGCTTCCCTCTTCTTCCCGTACTCTTCTTCAGCGAACTCAGGAAGCTAAGAACTCTTTTTATTTATTTATTTATGTATTTTACGTCAAAAAAACAGTTAAAACTGCCTATGACGTGCTATGGGGAAAAGTGAATTGTGTGCACATTATCAAAATTCTTTAATCCCTACACTAAGTCATATACTACTTAAATTTTGAAGAAAAATATATTATCTATATATTATTATACTATATATATATTATATTATATTTTATATAAAATCTATTTTCAATGATAAAAATTCAATAAATTTTGTCTCTTATCCAAGTTGTGCTTCGGAATAATACTTCCTGTCGCGACAACATGGAAACGACAATTTGAATAACTGTATTTCCCACTGAATTCTAGAAGACAGAAAATGCAGTTACATTTATGTCCAGAAGCAAAACGAGGGACCATCTCAGCATTTGCTCAATGGATCAGGGAAAATGGACGAAAAACCTGATCGAGATGGGGGGTCATTGACCCGGAGGCTGCAATACAATACTTATTACAGGTTGTTTATACACATTTATACAGTTCAAACGGTAAACAATGCATTGTGTATCATTGTTAAAATTAGTTACTTTTCTTGTGATGCTCAGTATAGTCTCTAATTGTTTAAAAACAGTTATGCAGCAGAAACGATTTCACTTGGGATTTAAATGTTTTAAATTTAAATGTTTTTAAATCCCAATTTAAAAATTTAAATGGGGATTTAAATCTTGAGATTATTGTGCCTCCCCAGGCTTTCAGACTATTTTATTTGTTCTTATTATTTCTAGTTTGTTTTGAGTTTAATCTTCTTTATAAATTAATAAACATGGTCACGATAAAACTAAATTTTGTTGCCCATGAATATTATTTTAGAAATTACTTAAAGTTTTTAAAACATACGCCCACCCTTCATGCATCAGGTCTTTATGCATCACGTCTCTTATCACGGCCCGGGTGGTGGAGGCCGGATGGTGGATGCATGTGATGCAAGCGTCTACCATCAGGGACACCCTCCTTGATCCCTCAGTTGTTTGTGGCACGGGGTGTATTCCTAATATCTCCTGTATCCTATTTCTAGTCAAACCGCTTACCGGACGCATAAATGTCTGAATGTGTGCGATGTCTCTCACTGCGTGAATGAGAAACTGGCTACCTACACATAAGAATGGCACAAGCACTAGGATGAATCCATTTCCGTGATCAAAAACTGGTCACTCGCCTATCTCAGAAAAAATGCATACTTAAAAATGTTTATTGTATGTGGTTCGCAATGTTGGCCATTTGTGTTTTAAGCCGCGCGCAATTTTTCGCGTTCACAGACATTTACCGATTTGTAAATTACTCAGCGCAAGGTAGTTAGCTTTTTAAATAGAAATGCATTGGATTCAGTAAACTCTTCCTTGCCAGTCAAAGTGATAGTCTACCTAACATGTTTTTATTCGGGTAATATTTGCTAACAAATCTATGGAACGCAAATGAACAAATTTCCATTTTAACAGAGTAATTTTTCAAAGAAGAAATAGAGTCACAGCCTTAAATTTTTCTCTGCTTTTACCATAAGTGTTGTTACTGTACGTAAAATCTCAATAACAAGTAGAGTGCCATTTAAAATTACACCCTCCCAAAAATTGGAATTTTGGATTTTCTCTAAAATTTCGACTGCAATATCTCTTTTGAAGGACTAGAAAAAATGCAACTAGTTTGCATTTTTTATGAGATGATGAGGCGTCCAATTTAATGAATTCTGAACCATTTCAAAGGGAATTAGCCACTAAGACAGGGCCATGTGCTATGTCGGCCCTAAATGTAAAGATATAACGCAGAGATTTTTCTTGTTCAAGTGAGGTGTTTGGGGAACTCTTCTCTCGTATGCATTTTTGTAGTCGGATAATTGTCCAGCATTTTTAATGATTTAGATTTAGAATTTAACAGGAGGTACTACAGAATGGCGCTACTGACTTTTTTGTAGCAACGTTTTCTAATTTCCTTGGTGTGGACTGGCTTTAAGATCTTTCTCCCTTCTCTGGCCAACTGCTATCGTCGCCCAAAGTACATTATTTTTATATTTTCTTAACTTTTCGGTTTCTTCATAGTAGAACCGAAATATTACTTTCAGAATATTAAAGAACAGTAAAACCTCGTCCTACATAGCCATTTTGTTTGAAAAATTTGAAGCCGTCTTTAAGAAAATGACGATGAAACATTACTGTAAATGCGAAATTTGAAGCTCTTTTTCCAACGAATCTATTGAGTTTTCGAAAAAATTCATTTGAAGTAATTTGAAGCACTTCCACTGACAAATGCAATAATGTACACAAATCGATGAAAATGTGCATATTTAAGGGAGATCGATATTTTAAAAATATTACATTTGTAGAATTTTTGAAAAAAACAAACAAAAGAATACAGGAAAATAAACTTTACTGCATATTAATCGGTGTAATTAGCACTATCCATTCGAAAAAATTGACGAAAAATCATGGAGCCATTTTTGAGAAAATGGCGTTTAAGCGTTTCTGAAAAAGAAGAATTTTGAGCTCATTTTAACAAAAAAAAATGTTGAGTTTTCGACAAACTTTACTTGACATTATTTAAAAACACATGTACTCATAAATACAATAACGTGAAGAAATCGCCTCTAATGTGAATATTACCGACGTGAAAGTCAAGTCACAAAAATACAGTTTGGTAATTTTGAAAAACCAAATGATACATCAAAATAAACTTAACGTCATATGAAATAAGCACTATCTATTGGAAAAAATTTGAAGATAATGGCGTTTGAGCGTTTCTGAAAGTGCGGGATTTTGAGCTCCTTTTCACAGAAGACTATTGTGTTTTTGAGAAACTTTATTTGACATTATGTAAAGCACAGGTACTCATAAATATAATAATGTGAAGAAATCGCGTCTAAAGTAAGTATTACCGACGTGAGAGATAAGTCAAACTTTTTTTTTTTTTGAAAAAAGTGAAAACTTTTGTAATTTTTGAAGACCCAAAAGAATAGAGCATAATGGCGTTTATGTCATCGAATAGTGTTCGTTTGGCACTAACTGTACCAAAAATTTAAAGAAAAAAATTGGAGCCATTTTTGAGAAATATTTTTGTAATTTTTTAAATTGCAAATACTGCACCACTATTGCATGAAAACTACTAAAATTTACAAAAACAACTGTCTGACCTTAATGAAAGAACTATTCATGGACAACAAATTTCATTTAAAGGAAAAGCCTCTATCTTACATTTTAGTTACATACACCAGACAGACTCACGGACAGGGACGGACAGACGGACAGACGGACGGACGGACGGCGGACGGACGGACGGAGGGAGGGAGGGAGGGACGGACGGAGGAGGAGGAGGGACGGACAGAGGACAGAGGAGGACGAGACGGACAGAGGAGAGGAGGGACGGAAGAGGGAGGGACGGAGGGAGGACGGACGACGAAGGAGGGAGACGGGCAGACAGACAGAGGAGAAGGAGGAGGAGGGACGGAGGAGGAGAGGACGGACGGACGGAGGAAGGACAGACGGAGGAGGAGGACAGACGGAGGAGAGGACGGAAAGAGACAGACGGAGGAGAGGAGGAAGTGAACAGGACAGACGGACAGACGGAAGGAGAGAGGACGGAGGACAGACAGACAGACAGAGGAAGGACAGACAGGACGGAAAGGAGGACAGACCGACAGATGAGAAGGAGGAAGGACAGACAGACGACCATAGGAAGAGACAGACGTGAAGGAGGAGGAGAGACAGACAGACGAGACAGACGGAGAGAAGGAGGACAGACAGACGAAAAGGGAGGAGGGGACAGACAGACGGACGGAGAGAGGAGGAAGGAGAGGAGAGGAAGAGGAGAGGAGGAGGGAGGACAGACAGAAGAGGAGAGAGGACAGACAGAGGAGGAGAGGCGAGAGGAGGAGACAGACGGAAGGACAGACAGAGAGAAGAGGGAAGAGATAGACAGACAGACAGAGGAAGACAGACAGAGGAAGGACAGACAGAGGAAAGGAAAGAGACAGACGAGGAAAGGAAGAGACAGACAGACGAGCAGACAGGAAGAACAGACAGACAGAGGAGGAGGACAGACCGACAGATGGAGGAAGAGAAGGACAGACAGACAGAGGAGGACAGACCGACAGATGAAGAGAGGAAGGAGGACGGACAGACCGTAGGAGACAGACGAAAGGAGGAAGGGAGGGAGAGGAGGACAGACAGACAGACGGAGAGAGGAAGGAAAGGACAGACGGAAGGAGGACGGAAGAGAGACGGAAGGACAGACAGACCAGACGAACGGACAGCAGACGGAAGAGGAGACAGAGGAGGAGGAGGACAGACAGACGGAGAGGAGGAGGAGGAGGACAGACAGAGGAAAGGAAGGAACAGACGAGGATGACAGACAGACGAGGAGGGAGGAAGAGGAGAGGACAGACAGACAGACAGACGGAAGGAGGAGGAAAGGAAGGACAGGACAGACAGAGGACAGAGGAGAGAGAGGGAGAGAGGAGGAAGAGATGGACAGACGGACGGAGAGGAGGAAGGACCGACAGACGGAAGGAAGGAAGAGGACAGACAGACAGACAGACGAGAAGGAAGAGGAGACAGACAGGAGGAGGAGGAAAGAGGACGAGAGAGAGGAAGGACAGACGGAGAGGAGGAGAGGGAGGACGAGGGAGGACGGGAGAGGACAGACGGACAGACAGACGACTGACGACAGACGGACGGACGGGCGGACAGGGCGGACGGGCGGACGGGCGGACGGGCGGACGGGCGGACGGACGGGCGGGCGGGCGGACGGGCGGGCGGGCGGGCGGACGTTTTGCTTTCAATTGGGTTTTCGGCATCAAGGACCCACAAAACAGGGATTCTGGCTACACCATGAATTAGAGTATTTCCCCCCTTAATTTAGCAACTGGATTCATCCACTTTCTCCTATTTTTTTGTGCCAAAAATTCGCAGTTTTTTTCGCGCAGCATTACATAACTTTCTATACTTTTTAACTTTCTCCGTATACGAGAAAGTAAAAATGATATGGTACATTAGAATAATACAAAATAAAACTAGACATTACTCTTCAGTCTCCCAATTACTGAAAATATAATAATTTTAATACGTAGGTAAATCGTTATGTTGCGGATATTGTCTTTTCAAATTTGTATCCTAGCTTGCACATGGACAAATTCTTGTACGTTGCTTTTGACCGCCCCCATACAATACCTGTTTCTGAGTGGAACATAATAGGGCTTTTACACAAAATGTATCTAAAATAGTAAAATGTACTTCGAAAATATCATATCGTTGGAAAATATAATTGAATAATGATGTTTCGTTGTTATTGTTTTTATTTTCTCGCTACGGAGCAGAGAGAAAGTTGTGAAATGCTGCGTGAACAAACGGGGAATTTTCGGCGGAAAAACTCTTTATTACAGGGCCCTGGCAACAAAAAAAATGGATAAATCCAGTTGCTAAATTTAGAAAAAGTCCTCTAACACGTAGTGCAGCCAGAATCCATGTTTTGTGAGTCTTTGCTGGCGCAAAATCGAATGACGGCAGCATGTCTGTCCCTCTGTCTGTCTGGCCGTCCATCTTCTAACAACGCTAGCGGCTAAACCGTACAACTGATTTTCTCCAAAATTGATATTCCCCAATAGATCTGGCTGATGTCGGGGTCCCTTGAATTTGAAACCGATATTTTATTATATATAATTTTGGTGAGTATTTTACCTTACCTATAAAATCAATTTTGTATCCAAAATTCTTCCAGGTAACCTATTTCTATTGCATTTCACCAACCAAATCTTAAGCGATTCGCAGAGACAAAAATGCACATTTTTGTTAATATTTACAAACTTTTCACAAAATGTTATAATACAATATCAATGCCTTACTTTACACATAAGTACGCCCAGAATTCCTGGTTTCGAGAAAATCAAGCTTAAAAGTTAGTAAAGGTGCAGTTACTTAAGGTGCGACTGTTTGCATTCTGGGAAAAAGTATTAAAAAGTATCCCTCTTATATGGTCGTACGCCATGTACATATGAACGAAAATAACCATTCGTGGACATACAATGTCTCCAACAAGTCATCGATATTTTCAGACATTTTAATTAACGCAATGGTTTCTTTTAATTTCTGTACAATAGACATTAACCGCATTAACTTCATAAGAGAAAATTGTGTAATCGTTCGAAAAACAGAATTTTCAGCCGAAAAACTCTTATTGCCGGGTCCCGGTAACGAAAAAGTGGATATACCCTGTTTCTAATTACAGAAGAAAAAAATCCTCTAACACGTGGTGTAGCCTGAATCCACGTTTTGTGGGTCCTTTATACCAAACAATTGATTGATGGCAAAACGTCTGTATGTCTGTCCGTCTGTGGTCGGCTATCGCCTACATCGTTCGGCCCAAAGAGTATTGGTTCGGCCAATTTCCTCCAAAATTGAACTTTTTCCATACGACGTAGATATTATACAAGTAAAAATTACATTCGTGTAATTTCTGAAAAATCAAAGGATACATCAAAACGGGATTCTGTCATGTATTTATTGCATTTAGACTTATCCGGTAATGTAAATATCCTTATAATGTACATATTAATCTGAGAGATTTGTAAAAAAAATGTGTAATTTATGAATATCATACATTCAGTGCTTTAGCTCTATCCGTTCAAAACGTTTACAGAAAACATTTGAAAGCGTTTCTGAGAAAAACCTGTTTTTGAAATTGCCTTCATTCTCCAACAATTGCCCCTCGTGGCGTCATGAACACATATAGTCGTATTTCTTCAAAATCTCGACAATGGGAGCGCGTTTGCGCGCCAATGGCTCTCAGCTGATGTCGCGATACCAACCCTGCGTAATTAAATTGATAGTCGTAATTAAATTAGTCGATAGCATCTATACGTGCATCTTAAGGTGGTTAGAGCGAAATATAGTAGATAGATATTACAGTCAAAATATTTATTTGCGATGTAAGTAGGTATTGTGTGACCTATATAAACAAAATAGAGACTCTTATGATGAGTTTTATTTAATTACATGAATGAATTTTGCTTCATAGATGGAAAATAAAATATTCAATACCAATGAAATTGACTAGTTTCTTAACTTGTACCAACATATCGCGTGGTCAAGGAATGAAAAATTGAGGCACAAGATTACATATAAAAACACAATTAGCAAAAGCAGAATTATAAAAAGTAACATGATAAACATACATCTATAGATTTTTTACAGTGATCGCTAATAATGGCCACAATTTCTTCATCTGAGAAGGGAGAGAAGTCTCCGGTAAATTGGGCAACGCCGTAATGTCCTTGAGATTAGCATAACTGCTCAAAGTTTCGTTGTTTTGAACACTTCGAATACTGTTCATGCCTGGTCGACAAGCGAAAAAATATCACAATGTCTAAGTGAATTGGTGGAAGATTTGTTTCTATAGCGAAATTTGAGAGATGACGAAATAATTCGTCCCAATGTCGCACGGAACAGTGACATAATAAAAGTTTTCAAATATTTTTCAATGCTTGTTTCTCTCTAATTTTTATTTCTTTAATTATCTGAGCCAATGGTAGGATAAACCTTAGATTATTCGTTTTCTTAAGATCAGAATTTTGTTTCTCTCCAATATTGTATAATGCTTTATATTGTAAGTGATGTTATTATTTCCAGGTGGGATTAAGAAATTCACAGAAGATATTTGCTGGTTGCATTAGTATACTCTCTGGTTGCAATGTTTCAGCATAATTTCATAGTTAGACAATGATTTAATGCAGATTATTGTTTCAAGTAATACCAAATTAATGATGATAAAATAAAATCACAGCATCATATAATTCTAAGAACTGCATTATTTAGACCCTCAATAATAAAATTATAACATTGTTGGAGATAAAAGCTTCAAAGGAGATTTCCAAATGGCAAGGTCTTGAATACAGTGCTGTAGAGGAAAGGGGTTTCTATTAAAATACTAATAGTACCAAAGGCTGAATTTATCATTCCTCTTACAATTCCAATTTGATTTGTCCATGGCTTGATGTAGATACTGTGGGCCTCGAAGCTCAAAATTATTTTGGGCATGCCATCAGAAAAAAAATCTTTAACTAAAAATCACTAATTATGATAGAAAAAATCCTTGTTCAAATCAGATGTAAATTAACAAATTACTTACACAGCGGAAATTACATTATTAATTTCTCATTTACAAATGCATGTTTAGTTTCTTATTGTTCCATTCAATTAATTTTTAAATTATAACATTGTGGTTTAGTAAACTATTTGATTAATGACTATATTCAGATAAAAACATTTTATGAATTTATATATTTATTTTAAAATCGGACACAGTAGTGTCAGCCTTATTGTGAAATCCATCTACATTACCTATACAGCATGGTTGATATAACACCAGCATAAAATACTCTATCATTTCTATCATTTATACCACTAAAAGGTCATTGATTTGCCTTTGCTAAAGGTATCTTTAACTGTGTGAAGACATGAAATTACTGTGTATCTAGCATAATAAAGAGATATGAATCATTTTCGAATAATTAATCGATTCGAGATAATCAAATCAATACGTAATCATTTGTTCAGAAGCAAACTGCAAAGCTACATACGGCACAATACGAAATAATAATGTTGCACTGAAGGTATAAAAAATCTATAAACTCTCCAGATTACCCATTTGCTCATAGATAATGGTATCAAAGTGATTCATCTGGAATATTAATTGAATTGAGTTTTCATTCAGATTAGCAAATCATTATCTCCATGAGCTTTGCTGAATATCAGTTGATAGAAGGCAATGTTTTCAGTGGATTTCCATTTGTATATTTAATTGACTTAGAAGCCAGAAGAATGTAGCTCTTGCCGAGACTTATCACTCAATTTGACTAGCGCTGACGAGATTCGACTCAGACGCTGTACCAATTTACAATGCTGGCAACAACTACCTCGTACTTTCAAAACAATTATAACATTTATCATGGCACGCTTTGGTGCGTTAAGTTAATGTCCACAGTTGGTACGCCTTTTTAAGCATGAGTGTAACACAGCCTTCCTCCTGCCCCCCTCATGAATATCAGAAACTTGCGCATATAGTACAGTTCCTGACTATAGAAATATATGCAGATATTCAGCATAGGGACTTCGTTTGAATTGGTTGAATTTGTCTTTTCAGTTTATCTAAATGTGGAGTGAAATTTAAGTATTACAGTATCACGCAACTCTTTCCGATAATGCGAGAAAGTATGTGCTGTTTGCACCCATACTTTGCACTCTGTTTTGCTGAATATAAAATAAAATTTTATTTGTTGACTTGCAGTAAATATTTATAATGCCAAACAATTGATGTATTGAATGACTTTTGTTAGGATAGAAAATTAGTAAAAGCTCATTTTTTTATATGTATCATTAGATTCCGTGAGGGAGGAGGGGATGAAGCCTCATGACCCCCCCTCCCCCCTTGAGTGCGCCACTGCTGATTCAACTTTTAAGTCTCTCCTTATCAAGTCCGTGGTAACGCTTTAAATCAACTGATTTTCAATCCCTTGCTGGCGTTCACGTAGATAAAAACATTGAAGGAACCAGTATAACGCACACAACCTCACTGTATCTCGTCGCGCCGACCCACTTAAGCAGCTGCACACGGAGCGGGGAGCCACGAGGAGCCCACCTCCCCGACTCCTTGTGTTGTGACTTTCAACGGGGCATCCCCGAAGCATGTCTGTGAACCGATTGCGGAGACGTAATCAACATGCGCAACCTTGATTCAGATCTGTGTAATCATTAGGACTGCCACCTTTCCAAAGAGTGATTTCTAGTCTTGGCGATATATAGCCTTATCTTTCCTATTAAAAAATACATATAATTTTGGAATTAACAACTGAAATATATTGATTCTATTAAGAAGTAATGATTTGCAATAGTTTTGACTATTTTCAAATTTACCTTTTAGATATATAATTAACTGAATACTATCTTATTCACATTTGAAGTAGGTTGTGTAAATTTTAATTAGAAAAAAAATAAATTATATTAATCGTTCATCTCACGTTCTCGGATTAAATGTTATTTCATAGTGTTTCACTCCTTGTAACCACAAACGATATTTCGGAATATAGCAAGACATTTAATAATGGAAGTGAAATAGTGTGACCCTTTCTTACTTAAAAGTGTTGAAGTAAGAATGATTATGAAACAAAGGCGAACTCAAGGTGGTTTATAAGTACTAAAACAATCGAAGAAAATGTTCATTTTTTCATTCATTTTTAAACATTGTCAATTAACGTGATCAATTTATTTTTAACCATGGGTGTTTTAACCAACCCTCCTTTAGCATTTTCTGACAACCGAGCATTGAAGAAAATTTCTGGCTGGCCGGATATTTACGGTTAGGTACCTAATTAGGTACCCTAGCAACGCCTTCGCACATTTCCATAGCGGTTTACACGGCAATTAATAGCTTCCCAGCAACAGTGGAAATCAAGAATTTGCATTCGTAAACATGATTATCAATGTCCATCCATTACAATATAATACAAAAAAAATTGCACCTTCAGTCTCGTGAATAAATTTAAATACAAATATTATTTTCGTACTTTTCTTCAACTACCATTTGGGGTGTAATTTTTTTTTTAAAAAAAAAAGAACATAAGAATATGTTAGTCTACACTGCGTAGCAAAAATTGTGTTCGCGCACTCAAACATTCTGCTGCACGTAAACAAATTAATTTATTATCGAAGTGGCAATTTTTCTTACGGTAATGAAACTTCAAACTCACCTCCTGACGTGAAGCTTCGTCGCCCATGGCGCTGACACCTGTTTCGCAGTTACGGTGATGGCGTGAAGCGTCGATTGTAAGCAAGAACCGTCCGTGAACGTCCGAGCCTTTCGCTTTCTCTGAAAGAGCAGGCAGGAAGTTCCTCTGAGCGTGTGTAGGAACCGGGCGAGTCGATAACGGACGTACCACACACAGAAACGATGCAACCGCAGCTGGGGCACAGCGGAGGAGAGTGACCGACCACCGATTACCAACAACACCCCGCCTCCGCCCCGCCATGCCCCTCCACGCCCCGCCACACCACGTCCGCCGCGACGTACTACGGGGAACCCCCGTCGAGGACGCGCACGAGCTCCACCCGGCGCGGCGTGGCGCCACGGCCAGGCACGCACCGCTCCCGCCCAATCCTCCCACCAATGGACGACGCCGGTCGGCGACGGCGCGGCAGCTGTCTTGAGCAAACACCAACATACCATAAAGGACAGTATACTATAAATACAATCACAGTGTAACCACCATAGTGTACATCACTCTATGCTACAAATTCACAGTTGCACCACTGCCACTATACATTTATGATAGTTCAGTATCTGTATCATGTGTATACAGAGGCAAATCCAGCCGATCTTCTTTTTGTGTGGGGGGGGATGCATCATAGATTTTTGTTAAATAATAAACATATTTGTAATTATTTGTATATTATTTTTGTGGTGTATATTTGGTACTATACTATATTATTTTTTAAATAATTACATAATTCTAGTATAAATAAATATTTAAATCAATTTGGCCTAATAAGAGGGGTAACAAAAAAAACAGGCCTTTTAGGGAGGGGGGCATGCCCCCCCCCCCGGATCCACTGTATGATTAGTACTGTTTGGGCTAGAGCAAGTTTGCTGTAAGAGTATTTGCCACGAAGACTCTAAGAACTTACTAGGACTTCATGGTATTTGCTGAACGAGCTGCTGCTGTACTCACTGATCTTCAGCTGATCTCTACATAAATCTTCCTGTTTGCTCTTTGTTCTTCCTCTTTACCAAAATAATATAAGAAAACAAAAAGAGCTATTTTCTGAAACCGTCATGTCAAGAGTTACAGCAACTTGCTGAATAACACTGCAATGACAAGGCAGATTATATATCCCGAAGACTTCAGACTCTCCTGTTAAGAACGTTCTTATTTTTTACTACAAAAAACCATCAAACCCATATTTTCATATTCCACCAGTCTTTCCCTATGTGAATACAATGTTGTATTAACCCCTTAACACTCAAATTAATTTAGTGCACACAACACTCGCCCATTGTCCCGTTGGTGTACGTTGTCATTGTTGGAGCCTTCTGGCAGGCATGGATCCATGGGGAGGGAAATTCCTCTCCCCCCACTACAATTTTTCAGTAACTATTAATTTTAACTTGTCACAAAACCTTGAAGCACAAATATTTTCGAATAATCATTACAACTAATGAAATCATATTGCAGCACAAACTGAATGTAGCCTCTGACATTCGACCAAAACATTTTAAAATTCTCCTCCTAAAATTTGTCTCTGGATCCACCCCTGCATCTGGCAGCATTTTTTTTGTAACTTTTAGCGCTAACCAATGGTTATGTTGCTAAATAATTGATACCAGAGTGCTCCAAAGTGCAAGTCCTATCTTGTGAAGTGTAAAGAAATTTCTTATTCTTTATTATAAAATCCATCAAACCCATAATTCCCCATTACACCAGTCTTTCCCTATGTACAGATATTGTATTATATAGAAATATAATCAATTTTTTACAATATTCAATGTTACCCTGTTCATTTATGCCATTTAATTTAGATTAACATAGCCAGAATTTGTCACCTTTTTCTGAGTACCCAATAAAAATATTCTCCAATTTGTTTTAAGTACTTCCAATAACAATACAAAATTTATAGGAAACAGGGCCAATTGTAAAATTTAGTTCTTCCAATAAATTTAAAATACATGGACAGATTAATGTAAAATTTTGTTTGCATTTACACATTGGCATGCACACACACAAGAAAGTTAAAGTACTTATAAGTTATTTTTCCGTTTCTTTAAAATAAATACACAATTTAGAGGAATCTAATAATGAAAACAATCATTTCACAATCAAACACAGATACATTGTGCACAAAGCAATATTTTCAATTACCACTTACAAGTGGTACAGTTCATATAGGGAGTTTCATTCTAAGTAATTTAAATTTTACACATGTAATGAATTGTAAACACAAATTTTTCTTGAAATATAATTAAATATAAATTGATTAATATTCAACTATTTCATTGAATATTGTTATTTTCTTTAGAAAACTATTATTGTAGTATACAGGAAACTTATCCTACTTGCGAATTTTACAACAGCATTTTATTAGAATTTGACTATCAAAAAATGAAAATATACAAATATGGTAAATTAAAGTTTTTTTCATTATGTTTACTCTTTAATTTTCTCATATTGTAAATAAATGTATTTTTATTTATTTTTTATAATAAATGTATTATTATAATGATGTCATTAATTTTGAAATAGAATTGTTTGCTATTTAAATAATGTATTATTTTTATTTTAATTACTCTAATATAAAAAAACAATTTATCATATAAGACATACACCTGGAATGTTTATTTCATAAATGCATTATTCTTACTGTAGAAACAAAAGTTTGGAGGATTGAAAATTAAATTATTGAAAGTCCTAGTTGAATTGAAAACCGGTATAAAGAGTTCATAAGCATGAGGGGCCATTCTACTCAAAAAGACCAGGGGCTTGATGAAGATTAATGAAGACAGCACTACTGTAACAAATCACTTGACACACAAATTATGTTTAATTAAAAATTTAAAAAAAAATGTTTCCTTGCTCATTTTGAATAGCTCTTTCTACCATTCTGTAGCGTATGTTGCAAGGAAGGCATCAAACCATTTCAAATAGCGATTCAGCTTCAGTTAGACTATTGAAATATTTTGGTTCAGGAACATGATCAAAAAATGTTGGGGTTTCAGTTCCAGTTTTGATTTTGAAATGGTTCCAAACAAATTGTTATTGTTTTAATTAAATAATTTTGAATTTCATCAAAATACTACAAAACTTCCATATTTCAAAGTTTGTAACTGTCCTTTCCTATCCAAGACAAAAATCTCACTTGTTGAAACATGAATTTATGAGAGTCATGAAATTTGTGAAGATTCTTTAAAAACTGTTATTAAAAAGGAAACTGTTTTATTTGGTTTCAGTACCAGCAACATATGTAAAGGAAAAATAATGTTTTGCTTCTTATCGAAACGGTTTTTAATGACTTTGGTTTGATGCTTTGTTTGCAAGTCAGTGCAAGATATGAAAGGTTTTCTGGAAAATAAACCAATACCAAGCAGAAATTGTTTATGATTACTTATTATTAACCATTGCATTATTACATATCTCCAATTGCTATATTATCCAGCATTCAATATTTCCACACAAATTCAAATTCTTTACATTATGTACACAAGCCATTATCTACACAGCATTAACATACATTCGATATGTCCTGCACACAAGTGCCCAAGCAATCACAGAAAATTCTGACAATGCAATAAAGTGAGACCTTTTATATACATTCAATACATTTTTACAAAAATATATATAACTAATTCTCATACAAGTAATTTCATTTAAAAATTATCTCCTTTCAAAGGAAATGAAGAATGAACATTGAAGAAAGAGACTGGCCTTTTCTGAGAATATTTAAAAGTCACCACCATGATTTTGCTTTTTAACTGCAGTAATACCATGTTATTCACAAGGACATGTTTTGTACATCATTAATATATTTAACCGGTAAAAATACCAAAGTTACTTTCATAAATGCCTCTGACTTGGAATGTAATATTTAATCAAATAATACTAACATAAAAACATGGAAGACATGTGTACCAAATAACATGCCAATATTCTCTTTCTTCAGACAAAGTGAACTACCTAACAAAAATTAGAAGGAATCATACCAATATACATAAGTTACTTCATTCAAATATTAATAATAATAATAATTTTTATTATTAATGACAAAAGGTTCCAGCTTTTACTGTTTTTTAGTACACATTTGGCAAATGGTTCTACTCAAGCAATCACACAAGTAATAATGGGTTTCTTTCATTTTTCTTTTAACTAAATTTCTTTAAAACCATTTTTGTTTACCCAAGCCTAAGGAATAAAATTGTCATTTGTAGAGAATCTTTACTGGATCAAATAAATAAAAATAATTTAAAAAACAACAAATATGTTTTCAGCTGAAAATGGAAAACAACACATTGCTACTTTAAAACATTAAATGCTTACATTGAAACATAATTACAACACAAAATGTTACACTAGTAGGTACATATTTGACTTTTAAACTTGAAGAGATTCTAATGTTTCTTTCAAAACATAACTGTTGATCCATTGATTCAAAGTATAACTGTTGATCCAAATACATAACTGCTGCATTGCTTTTCACATACAAACAGGAAGATATTCTTTAGATTATATAATGGTTGAGCTACTCTATTGATTTTGATGTACATGCAGTGAAGGGTACAGAGCAAAATATGCTTCTTCATGCTTTTCCTATATTTTTGTTCTCATCAAAAGCTTTAAACACTTGATTCTTCTCTTATTTTCAAATTCTATCACATCAGCAAAGCTCTAAAAATAAAATGGTGATACTTCCACAAGGAAAAAATGTATATTTCCAAATAAATGCATTCATAAATTACATAAAAAGTAAACAAATATAGGAACAACAGTTTTCAAACTAAGATGATATGCTATCTTCTTTTCAATTAAATAGAAGTGATATGAAGTAGCTCCATTTATTTAAATGGATTTCTTTTGTTTTCTCAAGGATAATATGCATTTCACCTAATATCTGTAATAAATAGGTAATACACAAGATCACAAACATTTGATCCAAATTTAATATACATTTTACATTGTATATAAATATGTACTCGTATTTCTAAAAGTAAAGAGTAACCCTAACATACAATATCTTTGCAATTCAATTAGTGTAGCATGAACTACATAAAATGAAAAATTTGATAGAATCACATTTGAAAGTATATTTAATACACGAGGGTTTTCAAACAATTTTTCATAACCACTGACTAAAATAGTACTCAGCAATCTTCATAACAATGAAGGCTTAGTAATGTGTAACGTTATTGCCACTAGACAACAATAAAAAAATATAATAGTACTTTAGATTAACAAGCTGCATTTTGAGTCCCCAAAACATTGAAAATGACTAAAGCAATAACATTACACACACTCACTCACTCACTCACTCACTCACTCACTCACCACTTTCAATAACCAATGTTCAAGATATTACATACAGTTCCATATATTTACTGTGAGAGTTGAAGAGTGTTAATGGCCTGGTTTCTAAACGCAAGATACTATATCAAAGGTATCACTTTTAGATCTTACCATGGAAAAACAAAGACACAACTGCTACATTTCGCTTTAAGTACCTTCTATCTGAAGACATCTTGTTTATTTTTCTGCATCGTAAGACGGGCAATTTCACTTCCCAATGTGTCAATATTTTCCTGCAATTCAAAGATATACAAAAACATAGTAAAGATAAACTAATACATCATCAAAATCCTCCTATTGTGCAAACTAAATTAAATACCTTCAGAGTTATGTTCTTCAATAAAGTGTCTTCAAGAACAGCTTGCAGTTTTTTATTTATTTCAAGAGAGAGTTCTAAAGTTATGGAACTGTCAGCTACCTTGGAACCATACAGAGATGCCATAATGCCACCATGTTTAACAACTTCCGCCTGAAATTAAGCATCATTTGGAAGGCAAATTAGTGCTGTACAAAACCAGAAAACAAGGTGCTCGTGTCATGATAATAAATACTCATTACAACATATTAAAGTGATTACATTTCAATATGAAAGAAATGAAAGAATTAAGTCCTACCTTGCTCTTTTGCCTTTCTGCTCCAATATATGCAAGCTTGTGGAAAGTGTACCGATTGATTTAATTACTCAGAAATAATCTCACAGACACAAAGAAATGTAACAAATGATCACATTTAAGGTGATTAAAATAAAGTCAAGGAGTTGTTCATTTTTGACAAAATCCCAATAAAAAAATGACAATGAAAATCAACATTCCTCTCTTCATACGTCTGTGCAACATCATTATTGTACCATTCCAAAATTAGTTCAAAGGCCTCCAAAAACTATTATATTTAATCTTTTTTTAAATTTATTTTGTTAGTATAAGAAGATGATGAAGACAAAACGGGAAGAAAGCAGATAATGAACAGCTAACATGATATGTCATGAACTCTGGTAACGCTGACTTACAGTTTTTATGAGGAATACAAAAATGATTATGAAAACCTGCAACATGTTTGCTTCAAAACATGGTGTCCTATTTGCAACAATAGAATTTTTTTTTGTTTTTGTGTCCCTGACTTCATTTCACCCTTATTTTAGCGATGTTTGTTGATGAAATATTAATTATTCTCTCATTTTATGTTTCAAAATTACATTTAAATTCTTTTTGAAAGTAATGTTTCTGTATAAAAAATTGTGAACAGCACTGGAAGTCACTTGATCCTCTAAAACAACTGAGGACTAGATTAAGGTCTAGATAACACACGGTCTTAAAATGGAAGCAGGAGGTAAAGAATTTTAGCCCAAGGCTGTAGAAGAATAAGAAGAGAAAAAATGTCCCCAAATGTTTGACCTAATTCTATGTGGAATATGTTTGGTACAAACATCGTTAAAAATTAGTTTTCAATTTTATTTTTTTTTAGCATGTTCCACTTAAACATCTTAAAAAATTAATGGAAAATCCTAGAAATCTTTTGTTTTACCTGAAGGGAATAACTGAATTTAGAGTGATTGGAAGCAGGTTTCACTGAAACCAAAAATAATAAATAATCCTAGAAACATTTAACAGAACATCAAACCCTTAATGAGTTGAAAGAATGAATAGAAACCTTAATAAAAACAAAAAATGGCAAGGGAAAAAATCATAATGCTACATATGTCTACAAATATGTATAGATTAGGTATCAAAATATGTAGTGAGTTCATATTTCTATAGACAAATTATTGCATATACTATAATAGTATATACTATATATTTCCAGTCTTATAATTTTGAACAAGTGCTGATTGTGTATTGTAAGAAACATTAATGTAGATAATCATATTTAAAATATGTACATTGATTATTTCTTTTTTTCAATATTACTGTTTCACTGTCTTGCATTTTGTCTGTTTTATGTATTAAAATTTCAATATGCAAAATTTCCAATAAAGCAAAAGCACTGATATAAAATCAAGAAATCTTCCAGTTAGGACTGTATGTATTGCCTATTTGCATCATCATACTTCCTTTCTTCATATGAAAAAAGATGATTTACACACTGAAAAAATTAGTTTTCAAAGTTTAGTTGACAGTTCCTTCACATTGACATTTACACTGACGGACCCTGCAGATGTGCCCAGGGGCCAATATGGTGTTCACAATTGATATAGATTACTAAAAAATGTGGTGCTGGGAATGGCAATTAAAATGGATTTGGTTTTATTTCATTGCTCATGACTTAGTGTAGGGATCACAGAATTTTGAAAATGTGCACACAATTCACTTTTCCCCATAGCACGTCATACGCAGTTTTTAACTGTTTTTTTGACGTAAAATAAATAAATAAATAAATATTCAAAGAAAGTCACAATTTCAATTTTAAAAAAACTGACTGTTCACAGTAGGTTGACATAAAATATTGGTCAGGAAATGTTTACAAATCTTGGGAAGGCACGAGTCGACAACAGAGAGCAGCGGTCGGTTGCACTGCCAAAACAAATTGTTACAACTTCGTAATTTTTAATATTTTAATATTTATAATATTTTTAATGTTTATTCAAAATGTTCTTTATAACTTAATGAATAATTTGCTCATTGAAAGTTTTTCAAAACTCAAGCTTCCTATCAGACAATGTTGAGTTAAAAATAAGAAAGCATTAATAGGGATATGGGTCGATTGTTTGTTAATTACTACTTAAAAATTGTACTTTTTGGTAAATTGAGTTGAATTGTGGTCATGTAGAGCAAAGTATTTTGGACAAACAAACGTTCAAGTGATTTGAATATTAACCAGTATGACAAATTGAAGAAAAAAATAGCAATGAAAAATTATACGACAAATATATATCATTTATTGTTTACTCAATTACGATAATTTAATAAACATGTTGATATATCAAAAAAGATGCACAACTTTAAAATTTTTTTTTTTTAAAAAAATCCAGATATCGTTCTTGTTGGCCACCTCCAAGCACAAATGCCCTTTATGAATCAACACAGGCAATTGTAATTCCTGTTAAAAATAATTTTTCAACTAAAAGAAACTTTTGGATTAAAGAAAATTTGCCGCCCAGGGGCCAGTGCCCGTGCCTAAATCCACCACAACACGCTTCGCCAAATTGTCTGGGTGGTGTTCCCAGACATGGGTTGTGAGTTAGAGTAAATACCCAGTATACAAGAAACCATAGAATTATGTACTATAAAATAAGATTTTCAGAATTTTTCATTCATTTTTTCGCTTTAGTAATAACATAGATTCAGTATTCACTTGTACAAAATCTTGTATTTTATCTCATGTTATAATTGTACATAAACTTTGTAAATAATTTTAAACATCTGTTCATATTCTTGCTGCTGTAATAGAACACTATTCTACATGGTTGGCTCTCAAACCGAGTTCTGAAAAATACGAAAGATATGCTCCTCACCTGTGTTTTAACTCTATGACTATAAGGGTAAATATTGTGAACATAAAAATCTCTAAATAGGAATTTTTTTTTCATTTTGGCCAGATTTTTGAGGTCAGGAATCACTGTAACAGCTCGACAATAGCGCTTCGGTTTCCTGATTTCCCTCATGCTCGCATAGATGTTGCCATCGTGAAATTTCGAGCACTACTGAAAAATCAGATTGTTGGTCGGACTGTGTAGTTGAGAGTCCAATTTTATTGTCCTGATGTTTGTTCTGACAAATTCGCCCGTGTGTAGAGGTTGTTAATGGGTTTAATATAGGTTTTAATGACATTTTCATCTCTGATTCCCTATTTTATAAATGTATGTTTTTGCTATTTTGTCTCAATTGTACATTTCTTCAATTTCAATATTGTAATGTTGGAAAATGACAAAAATCCAAATAAATATCACTGTCTTACAAAACTCCAACAATACTAAAAAAAATGTATTACCTTATTCTGATCCATAGTTTCTGAAGACAGGGCTCCTTCCTGCTCACGCAAGATATAATTTTGAACAATGCGCTTTTTCTTCTGAAGTTCTGAAGTTAATTGATTACTATGTTCTTCCAAAAATTCAATTTTCTCTTGTTGACGTGCATTTGTTCTTTGCAACTGAACAATGCGTTCTATCAGCATTTGGCGGTCAGGCTCAATGGATGCAGAGACCTAAAACAATAAGTAAAAATATTAAAAGCCTATAATAGTTAAAGAATGTCAAAACTCATTTTGTAACAAAGAGTAACATTAGCATGAAGGCATTTTGAAACCATTACCAATTCTTGTATGCACAGATATATTTTCAGAAAGAATTAAAATCTAATTTGTGGTCTTTTTTATGGAAGTTACCATAAAACTTGTATGCTTGATTTAATGACTCCATTTTTCTTCCGAAACATTGACACTTTGAAAAGAGACTCCACAAAGTTCATCATGTAGCTTCTATTGATTCAGTGGTGAGGTGTAGTTGACATTTACATAATTGGAATGATTGAAGGCGTTGTCATTGTCAACAATAGTATTTATTTCACAAATAGCAGCTTTCAATGGCTCAACTGATGATGATGGCTAAGCCATCGAAAGCTGCTATTTGTGAAATAAATACTATTGTTGACAATGACAACGCCTTCAATCATTCCAATGGTAAGCTTCTACCACGTACCACATTAAATGAATCTTGTTTCATTGCGACATCAATCAATACTTGTTGATTTTTTAAGAAGTATTTTCACAAGTCATTTTTCACATCACACTTAAAAACGAAAAAAATATGGCATTATATACCTGGAAACTGTTACTATGTTGGTCTGAAGCAGAATTTACTTCAGATATTTTGTGGCCATTTGTACTGTTATGGTTGCCATCAGCCAAAGTATTAAGTGATGAACAGGAGCTTGTTCTGGAAGCTTGATTCAGAGAATTACTACTACTTGATGTTTCATTTGAAGCCTCCTTCTTGCGATATTGTTGCACTTCACGTGTAAGCTCCTTAACAAAAAATATTAACATTCCACACATTGATATGTTTTCATTCTCAGAACAATGACTTACTCAAAAAATAACAGGAATAATGACCATTAATTTTATTTATTTATTTTTTTACGTCAAAAAAAAACAGTTAAAAACTGCGTATGACGTGCTATGGGGAAAAGTGAATTGTGTGCACATTTTTAAAATTCTGTGATCCTACACTAAGTCATATACTACTTACATTTTGAATTTTGAAAGGGAGAAAAAAAAACAAAACTCCCATGTAGTAAAATCTATTTTCAAAAATAAATAAGCAATAAATTTTGAATTTTGAAAGGGAGAAAAAAACAAACAAAAATAAAACTCCCATGTAATAAAATCTATTTTCAAGGATAAATAAGCAATAAATTTTGGCTCTTATTACTTCCTGCCGCGACAACATGGAAACGATAATTTGAATAATTGTATTTCCCACTGAATTTAGAAAACGTGCACTTCTATGAAGTTACATTTATGTCCAGAAGCAAAACAAGGGCCATCTCAGCATTTGCTCAATGGATAAGGGAAACTGGACGAAAAACCTGATCGAGATGGGGGTCATTGACCCGGAAGCTGTAGTACAATAGTTGTTACAGGTTGTTTATACTCATTTATACAGTCCAAATGGTAAATAATGCATTATGTATCATTGTTAAAATTAATGTTACTTTTCTTGTGATGCTCAGTATAGTCTCTAATTGTATAGAAACAGTTATGCAGCAGAAACGATTTCACTTGGGATTTAAACTTTTCTATTGAATTTAATCGTTTAATGTCATCTGGCAAAGTGTTGTAAAATAATATACATGTATTGTATGTGAATTTTTGTAATGAGCTGTTGATACTGTCACCTGATGAATATGATTTCTACGTAGTGTTATAGTAATAGACTTCGCATTTTCTGAAAATATATTCCCGCTCCTGAGCAAGTCATGTTTTACAAAACCACTGATTCGTAAATAAGAAGACGCGTAATGGTAGAATTCCTAGATTAATGAAGAGAGGTTTACATGAATCACGTGGGGGATTTGTTATTATTCGACAATCGCTTTTGTAATCTAAAAGTCTGGGAGCTATAAGATGTATTTCCCAGAATATTATGCCATATCTCAGGCGGGAATGAACATTCGAAGTATACACAACGAGCAGTATGAAGGCTGACTGAATTTGCAAGAATTTGAATCGTAGTACAATGAACTTAATTTTGTGTTCAATTCATTTAAATGGACGTCCATTTAAGGTTTGACTGAATTGAGAGACCTAAACATTTTTTGCCTTAACATCAGTCAATGGTACACTGTTCATTTTCAATGGGGCACAGAATTGTTTATTTGAAATGGAAAACTGCATTAAAACCGTTTTCTTTTCATTTACTATTAATTTGTTATTTCGAACCAATTTGAAACATCTGATATTGTACTATTTACTGTTTCTTTATTGCAAAGGATGTTCGATTATCCGCAAAGAGAACCCGTTCTTCCGCTTTCAATCGCCAAGGGCATATCGCTTACGAAAGTAGGAACAGAATAGGGCCTAAAATCGATCCTGAGGAACTCCACATGCAACGGGCAAAGAGTCGGAAAGGTGCGACGTAATGTTCCATCATTCCAGTAGGTATTTCAACTCTGAGATCGTTGTTTAAGATACAACATAACCAATCTAGAGCAATACCACAATTCCATATGAAGGTAATTTGGAAAGTAAAATGTCATGATCAATGATGTCAAAGCTTTTGGGGATCTAAAATAATCCAATAGGTGCCTCGTTTTGATCCAATGATGAGGGCATCTTTAAGAAAAGAAAATATAGCTGTTTCCCTGATTTTGATTTTCTAAATCCATGTTGGCAATCTGAAAGCGGTCGTGTTTAGTGAGAAACGCTTCCATTCGATGTAAAAAGTCTCTAATATTTTGAAAAGACTGATAGAAGAGAAATGGGCCCATAATTTTGAATTTCATTTTTGTTGCCTTTTTGAAAAGCGCTTAATTTTAGCTGTTTTGAAAATATCTGGAAACGCTCCAGTGCATAAAGATGCATTAAATATGTGAGTTAACGGTGTATAATGGCATACGACAAGACTTTAACAAAGAATTCGGAATTCATCTAAACCGGACAAATATTTATTTTTAGTTTACGATTATTTTGAGAATTTCATAGGAAGAAGTTTCAAAAGAACATTGTGTCTAAAATTTTGGGTGAACTGTCTGTTTTTAAATTTTGTGCCTGAAGACCCTTAGTGAGATCAGCTGCAATTCTCAAAAGTGTTGGTTAAAGAGACTAGCCACTGCTGCCGGATCGCTCACATTTATATCGTATATATTAAAACAACATTCTCTACAGGTTTTCTAGTTGATTTGGTAGTATTTTTATTATATTCCACATTGCTTTTGTTTTATTATTTGAGTTCAAAATATCCTGATCGTTTTTCATGATTTTAGCCTGCCTTATGACTTTTCGTAACAATGTTTTGTATTTTTTAAAGTAGATAAGGAAATCTTGAGATACGTCATGCCATTTAGAAATGAAAGAAAGAATTTGCTTGTTTTTACAAGATGTCCTAATCCCTTGTGTTTTCCAAGAATTGCTTTTCCGTGAAATATTTAATTTTCGTTTTTGAAGAGGAAAGCAAGTGTTAAAATGAAATGAAAGAGTTGAAAAAAAAGAATTATATTTGTCGTTTGTATCAGCAGTATTATAAACCGTTTCTCATGACTCCTGCATCAAGTAATCAATGAATAATTTAATTTTACTTTTAGTAAACAATCTAGTCATACGTGTATTATTTATTGTGTGTATATTTAATTTTACGTGTATTTGTATGTATTTGTGTGTATTGTGTGTATATTTAATTTTACGTGTATATTTTACATGTATTATTTAATTTTTCCAGAGTAATCCGGAGTAAGACTTTCTACCTTGTAGATAGATCTTAGTTGTCATCATAAATACATTGCAGTGTTTTACAAGAGTAAAAAGAACAGTCATTTGTTGGGGAAAGGAAAACAACTCATTAGGATTTACAAAGAGAGATCAAATGAACATTAAACGTCATTCAAAAAAATATCTGTTAAAAACGGTGGTCATTTGCAGGCAATAGTAATGTAATATGTAAGCTTTACCTTTATTCTTGTTGCATCCTTTCGACGAATCACTTCAATTTCTCCTTGAAGGTCTTCCACTTGTCTGGCCAAATTTTCAGCATGATTGGTACGCTCAGCCAAATGACGAGCCAAAAGTGAGCTTTCTTCCAATCGTTGTTGTTGCTCTTTCTGCAATTCTTCTTTTAGAGATGCAACTTCTGCTTCTAACTCATTTTGCCGCCGCTGCAATGGCCCTTGTTCATATTCTAATTGCTGTGCCTGCAAACCAAGATATGTCAATTTACTTTCACATGCTATCAAATTATCAGAACATTCTTCTTGAGAAATAAACCTCAATAAAATACAATACACTCTTGTGAGCTCGAAAGCATTATAATGTGGAAGTCATTTAATGAACATATAATTCTTGTATACAAACAACAATCACACTTTTTTTTCCACCAGCAAAAATATATCATATTTTCAAGAAACATTTTATTGAACTTTTCTTTTAACCAAAGAAAGCAGAGTGTGAGCAAAGTTGAATTAAGAGACTTAATGGATTCTTCATTTCACTCCTTTCTAACTCAAAAGGAAAGTTTGCTTGAATAATGTATCTTCACTATTATCAAAATATGATATTTGAATACAATAATAATAGTTTTACTAAAATTTACCTTTGCTTCAGTAGCTGAGAATTCTGATTGCAAGCGAACATTCTTTTCTGTCAATTTTTGAGTAAAATCTAAAAGCTCAGCCTCCCTTTCACGGCACATTGCCATTTCTTGTAGAAGTTCTTCATTGCTATTTCGCAGTCGTTCAACTTCTGCTTGGCTAGCCACAACCTTTTCTTGTCCACTATTTTTGCATAAAAGAAAATAACACAAATAATTTCATTTTCAAGAAAAACAAAATACTGTACAAATTCAAAATACATACTGCTGTAATTGCATTTTCAGAGCTTCCATTTCTGCAACTTGGTTTTGTAAATCTACAATATCCTGGTGCTGTTTGTCTGTGGATCTTTTGTACTTGGAAACATTCTGTTCATATTCCAGTCTTTCTTTCTCTAAATTCTGGACCTGAATAACATAATGAATAAAGATAAACATGGGGCTTCACCCTCCCTACCTCTCTGAAACCAATACCACCTATCGCCAATACCACCAACGCCACAATAGCTTTTACTAATATTCAAAAGAAACCAAAGTAATTCAATATCTCATTTGAATTCATTACAAATAACTAAAAAGAATAACATAAAAGGGTCAGTCAGAGTTAATAAAACACTGAAGAAAAAAAATGGGGGTAATCTGATAAACTTAAAGAAGTATTACTTGGGTATGACAAAATTAACCCCAAAAATAGCAAATGATATGAAATATATTCTATTGTTATAGATCATACAACAAACACCAAATTGTTACAATAATAAGGGGAAGAAATCCAAAATAGAATCAATCTCTTTTTATTTTTTATTTTTTTTCCAGTTAAAAACTTTTCCCTTGTGACTGGAAACTTTTGATGTTACTTTGTTTTATTTGCAAACAGGATATTTGTGAAAAGAGGTAATCATTCAGGAAGAATTCATCTATTTTTCTGCATTAAAAGATTGCAAAAATATTAATCATGCCAAATATTGCCTCAAGTTAGTGAGGTTAATGTGACATGCGCACGAGAGCTATTTTGATACACTAGAAATTATCGTACAGCCCACAAGAAAGCAATATTATTTTAATATTTTATTGTTTTAACATTACATCACAGGTGCGGGAATCTACAGGATGTCGGGGGTCATTGAAAATCGGAAAATAAGTTCTTAAGACAATTTTAAGCAGATTTTGTCAAATTGATCTCTTAAGAAAAATTAACCCAGAAGTAAAAAATTTTAAACTCAATTTACACAATTTGACTCTTTTTTTCTTCTTCTCAGTTAATTGTTCTTTCTGGACAAATATATTCATTTCTTTTGTAAATAATAAACAATTGACATGTTTCTGGATTATGCTTCTGCAGAGCAAATTTTTGCCTAGAGAGCATTTTTCAAACCAACTCTTGGGTGATTATTGTGGCTCAGCTTTTCGGAATATCCAAGTACTGTAAAATCTGTCTAAACTGAAGCCAGGAACATGCCTTAATGAGGAGCCAGAAAGTGTCTCTGACCTGTGAAGTTAAATGGCATTTTACACAGCATAAAATGCAACCTCTCCAATGCAGAAACGAATCAGTTTTTCATGTCCTGTAGGGGGAAAAATCTATTTAAAAGGGAATTCCTGTGAATTTAATGCAATTGGCAGAGAGACACACGATGTTCTCAATGAAACGAATGCATCTGCAAGCTTGTTTTGAATTCTCTATCCCTGTGACACACGATTTAGTCAGATGCTGATGGAGAGAGGTTTCACTTAGTAGTGTAGAATCCGACCTTGGGGTTGCTTGTCTCTCGAGGTGTAGGTCGTAGGGAAATTCTGTCTCTCCCGACTCTGAGCATGGGAAGGTGTCCAGGCATGGCTCCTATTCATGCATCTCCCTGTCCCGCATTGAAAATCATAACCCCTTCAACCAAATACGCATTGCTTAAGGCCATGCAAGGGTATCAGAAAGTCATGGTACTGGGTTGTCACACGTTGAGTGTTCAAAAAGTCAGTAAGTTGTCCAAATAGCCAAATAAAGTGTGTATTTTTCAACTCAGATGCTGTCAATGAAGAATGTTTAATATGCATTTCTTGGGGATTTCTTCCATAAATACAGTATATGTTAATGTATTTTGATAATGATAAAAAGTCATGTAATTTACTACTTTCAGGGCAGAAATGTCAATATCCCAAGTATCAGAAAATGAACATTCTTGCATAAAACTTTCTTGCATGAATTTTCAATGACTGCTTACAACTAATATTTGTATGTTTGTACATTATCTGTTTACTAGGGGGGGGGGGAGAGTATGTCACTGTAAATGGGAAAACTGTAAAAACTGTATGTCACTGTAAAAAAGGAAAATTGTTTCATTAGATAACAGCGATTCAGACTGAGGAGATATTATACTCTTAGAGGAAAGCAATGATAATACTGACATAGAAGATGAGATAAGAGAAGTTGAGAGGGAAGAGTGGTCAGACATGAAACCTATGAACCAATTAAAATTAAGAATTAGGTTGAAACAAAATTTCATTCAAAACTGCACTATGTTGGTCGCAAGAATTACGATTGAATTGATGGCAAAAATTGCACATTGCAAGTATTGAAGATGGTAAAATGCTATTCTTTATAAGATTCAAAGACAAACGTGAAAACACCATTTTTACCGTGGAAGGAACCAGATGTTTCACTTGTTGAAAGAAAACAGGGGCTGGAATTCAGTCATGGAATCTGAACTCAGTCAAAGAGGGGACTGATTTTAACAACTCTTGATAACTTCAATATTCTACATTTTTTTACTCAAGTTGAATTTTTGAAATATCACTGGGATGTTGACCTAAATTTGTTTTATAATTTGTAGTATTAAAACCAAATTAAACAATTTTTTCAACTTCGTTTCTAAGCCATCTTTTTGAACTTTCAGAATGTTTGGAAACAATGCTTTATAACTCAGATACAGCAAAACATAAAACAATGAAAAAAATACTGTTGAGACAATAGACCCTATACTTGGGTTTTTCTTACGTGGTGGCCAAGGGTAGTATCACCAAGATTTATTTATTTATTTATTTATTTATTTTACGTCAAAAAACAGTTAAAAACTGCGTATGACGTGCTATGGGGAAAAGTGAAATGTGTGCACATTTTCAAAATTCTGTGATCCCTACACTAAGTCATATACTACTTAAATTTTGAATTTTTGAAAGGGAGGGAAAAAAACTCCCATGTAATAAATCTATTTTCAAAGATAAACAACAATACATTTTGAATTTTGAAAGGGAGAAAAAAAAAAAAAAAAAAAAAAATCCCATGTAATAAAATCTATTTTCAATGATAAATAAGCAATAAATTTTGAATTTTGAAAGGGAGAAAAAAAAAACAAAAAAACTCCCATGTAATAAAATCTATTTTCAAAGATATTCAGCACGACTTTTTGAGTCATTCTCAGTCCTGCCGCAAGATTATCGCGACTGCATCAAGCTGTGCAGCATTTTCTAGCAGCAGGACTGAGAATGACAAAAAGTCATGCCGAATTCCATCTAGGAGATACTACCTTCAGCCGTCATGTTAGGAAAACCCAAGTATAGCTCACATGTTGCTCCCAAATCAAAACCCACTGAGATATAAAACTATCATTTTAGCCCCACAAGTGTGTCAAGTATGCACATCAGTTTGGGTACTTTGATACACAGTTCTGAGTTTTCTAAAGTTGTGGTACACCGTACATTCTTTTAAAGCAGATACATATATTTAGCAACAAAAGGTACAACATTCGTTTTTTTTCTTCATGTGTTTGCAACAAAACTAAGAAAATATGGTGAAAAGTTTGCAATTCTGTATTACTTTAGCCCTAATTAACCTAAATAATTTTAAATTCTGCATACATGAAAATTCTTTATAAGAAAATATCAGGTTCGCTGGTTACTGTACAACCTACCCCTAGAAAAATCCTGATTGGAGCACTGAAATATATTAAATGTGACCTAAACTTGATAGGATGTCAGAAATAGAATAAAAATTTTCCTTCAATTTACCTTCACAGAAAGCACATTGTTTTCTTCAATAATCACATGATTCTTTTTCTTCAAATTATCTACTTCCTGCAGAAGTTGTTTATAAGTTTCCTCCTTTCCTTCTCTTTCGTGACGTTCCATTATCAACTTAGCTTGCTGTTCTTTCAGCTGTAATGCTGTAAAAGCAATAACATCTAATTATATCATATATTAAATATTATAATTCATTACAATTTACAACAGTGCTTGATTTCTTAAATTTTAGGTCCTAGAAGCACCCCAAATTAACTATTTATTTAATAGAAATAGTTATATATTTAGAATATAATTTAATAATTATTATTCCCAAAGGTACCGGACCGCCGTTCTGGCAGAAATCAAGCCCTGATAATACTACAATAATAGCACTGTACCTAAAGTGTAAGCTTTGTTGTCTTCTGATTCCTGAAAGGCCCGCATTGTCTCTTGACAATCATGACGAACTTGTTCAGTTTCTTCACGACATTCTTGCAATTTCTGAACTAGCTTCTCTACTTTACGTTGGGTTTCCTAAAATTTGAATGAAGTATGTAGACAACTGTAAATATATGCTAATTTCTTCACAAATTAAATGCCTATTTACATTCAAAGCAAATTTTGTTGCTTTTTGTGTGTGTGTGGGGGGGGAGCTGGGGCAACTTGCCCCAGGCCCTGACTTAATTGGGGAAATGATTTGTTGCATGGGGAATTGATTTGAATGCATGGGGAAATGATTTCTTTTTACAAATTAAGGAAAGAGGAAATTTTTTGTTTGAAATGCGGAGTCTCCATGGATCAATTGCTCCAGTCCCCTGGTTTTCTTTGGGCACCCCTGGGTTTACACCATAGTTACAAAAATATGCAGACATTTTGCCTACTTTATTTTCTGATCCTTTGATTTAACCAATAAGACAGCAATCAAACCAACTGAAAATGAAAGTTAATCATTGATGTTTAGAGATGCGTATTCAACTTTTATTTTGGTAGTTTTTGCTCTCTATATCAATTACAGTTGTCTTCACAGTTGAAATATTTTTCCCACATTATTTCTAAATCTCAAAATGACTATGAGTTCATCAGCAGATTTTAATACCAATGTTTTCTTAGTTGAATAGTATATTTTTTTATTCATTCACAAATGATGAATTGAAGAAAATGAATGATAATGTTACTAACAAAATTAATTTTTAATAAATATAAATAAGATATTAGTAATTGCAGGATCGATTAGCAGCAGTGGCAAGGGTAACATTTTTAGGGGAAATGAATTTGTAAAGTATCTTTTAATAATGCCAACTTTTTCCAAGTAGTCTTCAATTTATTATTTTACTTTACGGTTGAAACATGTGGTTTGTCATACAACATTTCATAAAAATTAATTGCTTTCTAATTAAATACTTTATTATTACAAAATATACTCAATACGTGGAGATGTTACATGGCAGTCCTCTTGACAACTGACCAATGAGACATATAATGAATGTTAGATGGTAATGAGACATATAATGAATGTAGGATCACTCCCAAAGTGCTCAATGCTAGAGAAGGGGCTCAGAGTCATGTGTCAATAAATGGACTAATGATTAACATGCAACAAATAAAAAATTAAATAACAACAACAATAATAATAATAATAATAATAATAATAATAATTAAAAAGGGTTTCCTAAAAATGCTTTTAGACAGAGTGTAGGCTGCTGTGACCAGAGTCAGTAACTGTGGCTGTTCAGGAGACGCTGTGTCCTAGCCCCAGGTGCCAATGCTTCGGCCGCCATTCTCTGACCTTCTGAATTTTCACCCGGAGGAAGGTCACAGAATGGCGTCCAAACCATTGGAACCTGTGCCTAGGTCATGGCATCTCTCAGATTGCCAAGTAGTTACTGCCTTTAGATGACTCCCTGGCTTTAAACATGTAACTTCATAGCATGGGTGCTGCAAGGAGGAAGCAAGAGGGTGCAGATTTGCCATAACCTCCTTCAGAGTAATTTTAATGTTTTCACAAATTTACATTAATTAAAGTTCAATGTTTTGGAGCCATTTTCTAGGAGTACCCTCCTCTCCCATGATATTGTGTATTAACAGTTAACAGTGACAATGCTACAGAGGTATGTCTATTTCTTTTTGAGATTTTTGGCAAAGTTCTTTCAGTCATCTGTGCAAACCAACAAAACTCTATACAATGATGCTCTTTTGGCAAAAATAAGAAAAAATATATATTTAGAATATTTACACTTTAACATGCATACCTATTTCATAAGTATCACAATGGTGGATCTATAGGACAATTTTGAACAAATATTAGTAAGATTTAAAATGTGAGATACCACTAAGCAATATAAGATTGTCCTTTTCCTATGATCAAAAAAGTTTGAATTAGAAGTGAAGAAAGTGATAATGTATCATATTTATTTTTATTTTATTTACTAACTTATTTTTTACCTTATGTGTCTCTGTTTCTGTCTTCAGTTTATTCTGTACCCATTTCAATTTTATTTCAAGAGAATTCAAATCATCTTTCATTTTTTCATTCTCTTTTTGCACAGATGTAAGCTCATGACACTAAAATATCAAAATCACATAAATTTGCATTAATAACTCAAAATGTAAATAAGTCAATATGAAGAAAAGGAAAAATTTACAAGGAAAAGCTTACTTTGTTATCTAACATTTGACATATTCTGGCCTTTTCTCCTGCAGCACTTTTCATTTTACCAACTAGAATTTCTCTTTCTTTGACAGATTCTTTTAATTTCTTTTCTAGGCCATCCTTTGCTTTTTGAAGATCCATAACTTTCTTTTCACTAACTACATAGCTCATTACCATTGAATCCTTGTCAGCATTTACAGAATCATAATCTTTTGTCAGCTGTAAAAGAATAAGGAATACTATGAATTGTTTTAATATACAATAAACTTGCTCAATGCGGAACATGCACAATGTAGAAATCTGTCTATTGTGAACAGAAATTGCAGCCCAGCCAAACATAAATTCTGCAGTATTACATTGCATAATGCGAAATCATCTCTAATATGGAAAAAATACTGGTTCCTTGAGATTCCGCATTGAGCAAAATTTACTGTATCACATAAAATACAGGATACCATAACATTTCAAAAATTCACTTTGCAGAAGAACGTGAAATTATGTCAACTGATACCTAACACTCATTTCAAATGTATTTAAAAAACATACATACCTTTTGCAGTTTTCCTTCCAGATCTTTTTTCATTTGATTGTAGTTTTTAGTAGCAATTTCTGCTTGTTGTCGACTTTCAAGAGAAATTTTTTGTATCTCATTCTGCTGTTGGGCTATAGTTTTCTCCAGAGTTTCAAGCTGGACTACATAAATTTCATGGGATCGATCTGCTTCTAATCGCTGATTCTCACATTCAAGCCTAAATTTAATCATAAGAAAATGAATCAAAAGAAATAGAAATGAACAACAAAGAGAAATAGATACCAAAAGTATTTAATTTCCAATGAAACAATAGGCAAAATCATTCAATGATATGAACAATTAATCTTAAGACATATTTTGAACTACAAAAAAAGCAAATCTTTCATTTAAATTTCAAAATTGTTCAAATTGAATTTGATATTTTTTTAATATCTAATTTTTTTAAAATTAAAATTAAGAAAAATAATATTAAAAGAGCATAGGAACAAATTGGTAAAAAAATTGCATTACCTTGTTATTTCATTCTGAAGTACTTTCACTTGTTCTTTAAAGTGTGTTATTTCTTGAATTAGAGTTTTGTACGCAGGATGGTGTAAAATTGAATCTGTAAAACCATTTGGAGTTGTTCGAGAAGGCAAATCTCTTAATTCTGGACTGGTGTTATCCTGTAATGCTGACGAATCCATCTTCAGTACTGAACCAGAATTGGATTGTGGACCAAGAGTTACATTATCATCTTGGGTGATAAGGGCTTCGGTAAACAATGTGTTGTTCTCTTGTTGTGGGTTTCCACTTTCCTCCTCCATACTGTCTTCAAGAAGATCATCTTTGTCCCTTTCTTTCTCACTTTTCTTCGCATTATATGTTTCTGCTTCAGTGTCTGCGAGAGACAAATTAGATATTTCTGATACATTGCTGTTGCTGCTACATTCAGATTTGCAATCATCATTAATGTCTGGGCTATTCTCAGCTATTTCATGACAAGAACTTGCACTGGCAGCATCTTCCAACACAGTGGGTACATCAGATTGAGAAAAGACACCCTCTGAATCAGATGCTGACATTTTCTTTTAAAATTATTCATTCGCTTAATGTATGTTATGTTTCATTTCAGGACACTATTCTCATTCAAATTATATATATCTAAACAACACCAGCACTTGAACATATTGTACTAACACTCTTTAACAAAGGCCTATCAAACAATTTCTGATGATCATTCACAACTATTTTAGACATAATGACTACATTTGGAAGATGCATAGACAAAAATATCCATGCACAAATGACGTACGTAAGCAATAAGCTATGAATTCAAATGACATTTGCCATAACCTCACATAACGGTCCAAGCACTGTTCACCCAAATCGTAAGTTTGTGTCACGAGAATTTAATCTTGAAATGTAAGAAAAATATAAAGAAATTATAATGTTACATCTTAACTAGGAGCAATTATTACTAAAACTCAGTTGACGTTCATCTGACAAAACAAAACGCCATATTGTTTTCGAGGATTTGGAACTCTCCAGCAGCTCCAACCATTCTCGGCAACATTGATCCTTCAGATCAACATTGAGGCTCCAGTTGTACCACATCATCGACAATTTATAATGGATGGTTAATGTTGATGTCGCACATGCTGAGGTTATACATCTTAGTGATATTACGACGAATTTTTACTCTGTAGGTGTGTGTAGAAAATTCTGTAGAATGTGAGTTAATTTAATAATTTCCGCGCGAGACATTAGCTTGGAGAGACTTTCGATTATGATTATAATGTGGAAAATTGTTCAGTTGCTCCCAACCTTAAATGGAAATATTTTATTTGTTGGATTAATTTTACTAAGCCACTTCTTCTTCCCGATTGTTACGGTCGTAGGTATGTTTGTTGTTCTTAAGAAATTACTTTGTGTTGCTGCTCAAAAATATTAAGTCATCTGTTAATTGTATTTCAGTTACTACAGTGCATACTTACACAATCACAGACAGTGTGGAATTCATGGACTCGGATATTTATTTTGAAATAATTGAACCAGAAGAATTAAGTTACACTTATAAAATAAGACCTGCCAAAGATTTTGGGATACCACTGGTAAGCTGCCTTCTGCATTATGGCATAAAGCACAACTATTGTAGAAGTGATGTTATGTCCCTCTAATTATTTTGTTGCCAGAATGAGTCGTTTGCTGGTGTAGAAATACCACTTGTACCTGTCGACCCACCATGTGGATGTGGATGGCCACGAAATGCTGAAGATTTGGAAGGAAGTGTGGCTTTAGTAGAGAGAGGGTATGTGAAATGACTATGTAACACCAAAGAATGGTGTTTACTTTATTTGCATTACAGAAACATTGTTTATATTTTCCAGAATATCATGCTTTGTTTTGTTTTGTAAAATGGGTAAATGGAAATTGGTCCTGAGTAATGGTAAATTGTAACTGTAATTAATATCATTAATGTTCTTTGGTTTTTCTGTAGAGAATGCTCCTTCCTAAGTAAAACTGTTCGAGCTGAGGAAGTTGGAGCGAGAGCCGTAATAGTTGCTGATCATGATGAAAATGCAGATGAATATTATATTGAAATGATAGATGATAAAACATATCGAGATGTTCATATACCTGCTGGATTTTTATTGGGAAAGAATGGGTATGTTATTCTTCATCAAATTTTGTGTATAAAGGTTACGTTTTTACTTTTCCAGATACAAATCAGAATTATGATGCTAAAGTTGATTCTTTTTCTTTATAGCCACATGATACGGAAGACTTTAAAAAGATTGAAAATGAAATATGCTATCATCAACATACCTGTGAATTTAACGTATGTACCAATCCATAAAATGAACCAACCTCCATGGTTGGGCTGGTAGCTAAATATTATCGACATACGTAATGCAAATAAATGCTAGTCACTTTGAAGAACTAGTAAATCATGTCAGTACATAGAAACTAGGGATGCTCAACCTAAGTAATGCTACAAGTGACATACTTATTTAATAGTAACTTGAAAAATATTAGAGGAAGAGATGTCATTCCTTAGTTAGGCCAGAAATAGTTCCTGTTATTTAATAATGAGTTTAAAGAATGAGAACACCTATTTAATACAAAACACTTTGCTTTTGAATTAAAATATTTTTCCCCATAGCACGTCATACGCAGTTTTTAACTGTTTTTCTGACGTAAAATAAATAAATAAATAAAAAATAAATAAATAATATTGCCCATTTGAAATTTTGAAAATTATCTCTTCTTTTACTCTTCAAATATTTGTAAAGCTAAGAGACAAACTGACAGGTGAGAAACAGAAGAAAGTGCCTGCAAAAAGTATTAGACTATAGTGGATTAAAGTTACAATATTAACATCTTTTCTCAATTCAAAAAGCCTTAAAAGATGAGGTTTGTCTGTCATTGCCTCTTCAATTTACAAAATGTTTAATTGATTTTCATAAGGTTGAGCATCTCTGTTAAAGACAAATGTACACGAAAAGGCTGGCTGTTTATGATTACTTTTGTTTCTCAATACAATTTTCTTTGTGCATTTCATAAATAATTAATCATGTGTTCTGAAAATTTCTTACCTATCTAAGAAGGAGAAAGTAGAAAATATGATATTACTGAAGTATGTAAGGAAATTCAGATAGATGAAAAGACCTAGTATGTAAAGTTATAGTTGTGTCAGTCTCGGATAATAACAGCACACAGTGTTGGTGAATTTTTATGTTCCTGTTGTTTTGTAAGTTTTTGTGTAATACTGGTATGTTTTGTTATATTTTTAATTTTGGGTGTTTACATAATTATATTTTCAAAATACCGTTTTGTGTTTGTCGGGCATTATCTTTATTCTGAATAAAGGTTGAAGTGTGTTAACAGAAAATGCCTTTTATATTCTCATAACTTAACTATGTTCGTTTTTTTGATTTCCTAACTCAAAGGCGAAGGGCTACTGTTTAAGGATAGTTTCCCATATATCGACCACCGTCTGTGTGACCTATATCTTAAGCTCCAAGTAAGAAATTTTAACCCTTAGTAAGAGCTTAATTTATTGGTGAATGGAATGTTTGAAATAAGAATCTGTTGAGGTACAGGTACAGGTCAAAGTTTCTTCCTTATTTGTTTGTTTTGGAGACCATATATAATGTATTACCAGTGCTGTGCTGAGTGTAGGTGCCTTGACCTTCCCCTGGTATTTGCTCAAAGGTTGCAGAACAAAATTTTAATAGAATGTTCTGAAGAATATTTGCTTTTAAAGAGTTATGTAACATATACTAGTAATGTGTATTTACACATGTTTTGTACTTTATTCTTGACACTGTAATATAAATGTAATATAATATTTTCTCTCCCATACATCACATACAGTTTTTGACTGTTTTGACTAAATAAATACAAATACAAATGGAAGGGTCTTGAAAGCATAGTGAAAAATGTCTGCATGGTGGGTTTGACTCTTTGTTGATTCAGAGTTTAAGAGTGACTGATGCTCTGCTGATTGTATTTCCCACAACATTGCCAGACAAACCTGAGTCATCAGATTGATGGATTTACTGTCACCAAAAAAAAGGGCAGAACCATCTTTCCAACACTTAATCAGATTTCAATTTTATGAAGAAGTTCATTTTCATTTCAAAATTGTTTTCTTTCACAACAGTTAAGTCCAAACAAGGAATAAATTTAAACTCCTTTTTTTCTGTATTTTGAAAATTTCAAATTGGAGCATATTGTTAATCTGTCTGATTTAAGCAGAATGTGTAAAGAGGGCCAAACCTATAATGGCAATGGCTTAGATTAAAAGTTGCAAACATTTATCCTTTTTTCATTTTATTTATTATTACACATTATGACCACTTACCACAATAGGCCCAATTGGTGTTTATTCTAATGTATTTACGAAGACAATCCCTAAAAATAAAAATGATTGGTGCTTCTACAGCACATATGTTTTCATATTATTGGAAACAATTAGGTGTTATTATTATTATTATTATATTATATTATTATTATTATTATTATTATTATTATTATATTCCATCATCTTTTGTCCGTAACACCAACCATTGCTCTATAACTCTATATTACATGAAAACTTGTATTTACAAAAATTTACACGTCAATAATTATAATCTAATTTAGAAGAACAGTTTTCATCCATTTCTTTCGACCTTAACTTTACGATTATGATGCCCGAAAATCTATAGGTGGTCAGAGATCTTATGTATAGTGCAATTTTTATAAAGCTGCCTCTCAAGGACGGTCTTCACTGGCATTATCTCACTGCAATTCGCGCCTTTCTCGGACGTGCCGCTAGATGTCGCATGATCAACCAGTGCTTGATATGGTCGCGATCATGCAAAATTTGACGGCACGACCGAGGAAGACGCGAAATGCAGTGACTTAATATTACATGTGCCCACTCTTGTGCCAATATTAGTTGAATTAAGAATAAATGATAGAAACGAACGTTGTAGACAAAATCTGATAACCAGAAATGTTCGCTTCCCAGTAATATAAACTATTTTGCACCGAAAAACGAACTAAATGTAGATATAAAATTTCTTTTGTCAAAATAACCAAACTCCCCACACCTCGCAACTAGCGAAGCGAGGGCTCAAGAAAACTTGCGCGGAAGCTTTTCAGCTTCGGACCAGCACGGACCAGCTTTTCAGCCAGGTCGAATTCAGTCGCTGTCTGGAGGAGAATTCTAGCGGCCGGCTGCTCTGATCGGTAGTTTTCCATGGTTTTTCCGATCAACACCGGGTGAATGCCGGAGCAGTACCCTAACAAACAGGCCACGGACCGCGCGCGATCTTTCCTTCTTCCTTGTCCTATCCTCTCCTCTTACACACACACTTACACCAACATGCACTACTCTATCACATATTCCGGGAAACCGGTCGGAGCTTAGAGCTTTTCGCGGATGGGACGGTGCCCCGCTGATGGGAGAGTCCTGGTTAGGGGAGAAACCCCGCTAGCCGACGGTAGGTCGACGCCGGATCTCGCCATCCAGCGGAGGAAGATCACCGCCATCTCACGAGGGGGAAACATGCACTATACTTACGGGACTAATGACCAAAGCTGTTGACGCGCCAGGTATCACTAACCAACCAAGTTCTCTCTACTTTTCAATAATCTGCTTTGTAAACTATGTACTTTGTGTTACAATGCATTCAACTGTTTATTACATACAAATCTTATTGCTATTAGAAGCCGTTTATGTGGACTACTGAGAATCTAATGCATCGCATAAGTACTTTTTTGATCAGGAAAAGCACTTTTTGAATAATTAATTCTAGAAATAAAAAAATAACACATCTTTCGAAAAAAATTCTGAAAGTTCTCCGCTTGTAGCTCTATGATTCAGTTTCCTTTACGATCACAATGCTAAAATGGTGACTACTCACTATAATTTTACAGCTTTTAAACATTAATTCCTGTGACTTTCTAGAATAACATTTTACATGCTGTTGGTGAAAAGTTATCCTGATCTTTACTAAAGGATTAAGAAAAATTGAAGAAAAGAAATCTAAAAGAAAAAAAAAAAAAAAAAAAACATGAAAAAAAATTCGTGTCCCACGATTTAATCATGCGATTTACGAGGTTAGAGTGATTTTCAGGTCTATAACTCGCCAGTTGGTACCAACATCCTTAAACTCACTCCAAGCTGCTTTTCAACAATCGCTCAACAATTCTTGGAAATTGGGATCTTTCTGCAACCCACAGATCTGAGGACCAACGAAACTCCTTCTTTTACTTTTGTATCACTCAATGCATGAAATTTCATTCGAGAATATTGGAACCCTTCACCTCCTTTGTCCTTTACCTTTACGAAGTTTTTCATTAATCCTAATTTTATGTGCAGTGGAGATAGCAAAATGCTTTTACTGTCATCCAAGAGTACTACACTTTCTTTCCGGGCACATAACATTTTCTTCGGGGACAATGTTTGGTTTCGTAATGCTTTTCCTTTGTCTTTCTGTCCCAAGTATTAAGAAATAATATGATTTTGTAAAAAAAATAGCATAATTCCTAAGAGATGCCACGCCGTATATCAATACCGTAATATCAGCATAGAATTTTCATTGATGTTCAATGTAAGCTATACTGGTAATTATCCAACCAATATTTTCTAATTTTCCTTCATTTCTGCTGCTTGGCCAGCTAGTGTAGATAGTTTTAGATTCCCATTATGTAATTGCACTGCCTTCAAGCTATCCTATTCACCTCTATAATCTTTATCCAAACAGTTCAGCGTGCTTCTTCAACAGGTTCAAATCTTGAACTATTTCATTTAATTCTGACTGTGTGATGATTTGCGGAAGGCACGTTTGGATATGACTTGTTTTGATTTCCCAGGAGAACCCAGGTAAGTTCGTTAAAAAAAAATTACTTGTCAGTTAAATGGTCTTTTGGTAAGGCTCTATAGGGGGAGAATACGCAGACGCCATTCTTGGTCATTGCTTACCGACAAGCGTATGTAAATGTAGAGGAAAACGTCGCGTCTCGCTACTTTTCGTTATTTAAAAAAAAAAAAAAAATACTCTGACGCAATTTAGGTCACTGTGAGCAGTTTTTTGAGAAGTGTGAAAACGTCGTCGGTAAGTACAGTGCCCTGAATTCTCCACTTGTAAATAGAAACTGATATTTTAAAACGTTTGTAAGTTGGACTAAGGTTATGTTTTACATTTGTAAATAGAGAATATAGATATACTAGAGTTCTAAAAAGACAGGGCCTTAGTGTAACTACATTTTCCCTTAGTGAACTAAGTGAGAATTTGAAGTATAATATGGAGATAAATGCGACTTTTTACATCCCGGGTAGCACAACTAGAGCCATTCAAAAACATGTGTGCTTAAATTGCTGCGACTTTCTTTCTCGTGCTAACTTACCTGAGAGCGATTTTATTTTTAATATGAAAACATATACTGTTCAGGCAAACTTCGGTGGCTTAAAACAACCGTGTTAGGAAACTCTAAATTTAATTTTACATTGTGAATACAAATGTAAAACATAACCTTAGTCCAACTTACAAACGTTTTAAAATATCAGTTTCTATTTACAAGTGGAGAATTCAGGGCACTGTACTTACCGACGACGTTAACACACTTCTCAAGAAACTGCTCACAGTGACCAAAATTGCGTCAGAGTATTTTTTTGTTTGGAAAATAACGAAAAGTAGCGAGACGGTACGTTTTTCTCTACATTAACATACGCTTGTCGGCAAGCAATGACCAAGAATGGCGTCTGCGTATACCTGTCTTTTTAGAACTCTACTTTTGGGTCCTCCCATGTCATGGGGGCAGCGAATGGCATAGAAGGAAATATCCTGCAACCATGCGCGCAAATATCTCTAGCATTACTGCCACACAATGCCCATGGTTTGTCCTGATCTCCAAATTTACATTTACAACACAATACGTAAGCTTTTTTAACTATCGGTGCGAGATGGCTTTTCTATGATTTCCTAGTGTACTCCCCACAAACGTAACAAAATAGATGTGTCGAATTTATACACTTACGAGGTATATTGAACATTCACTTTCACGAATGATGTTAACACACAAACACTTAATGGATGCGTCTCACAATTCTGAAGCATATCAAGAAAAGACTCCCACTAAGAAAAGACCATTGTCGACCCGATAGAATAATGCTACAGCGAAGTCAGCTTACAGCCGTACCTTGGCGACACAACCCCTACTCCACCACGCCTCCCGAACTCTTGAAAAGGAAATATAAACAAAAGCGTAATTTTCATGTTTATTATATAGTAGTGTGCTGGTTGTGTGTGATATGATATCGCAGCAGCACCTTGCGCCGAGTTAACGCATGAGGATAACCAGCGCAATTTTCAATTTGCGCCTAACATTCAAACTCCAAATTTCAGACCGGGAGAGGTGGCTCAATGTAAGAACTGATGTCATTGAAGTGCCTCTGACCGAGAGGTCCTAGGTTTGAATCCCGACGGAGGTAGGATTTTCGACACAGCTTAAGTCGAATTCAGTCCTATCTGGAGGAGAATTCTAGGGCCGACTATTCTGATCGGTAGTTTTCCGGTTTCTCCGATCAACACCAGGCGAATGCCGGAGCAGTACCCTAACAAACGGCCACGGACTACGCGCGATCTTTCCTACCTCTTCCTTGTCCTATCCTCACCCCTTACACGCACCTCTTACACTAACACATACACATTCCATTACCCCTTACACATGCCGGGAGACCGGTCGGGGGCTTAGAGCTTTCCCGGCTAGGACTGTGCCTCGCTCGTGGGAGATGCCTAGTTGGGGAAAACCCCGCTAGTCGACGGTAGGTCGGCGCTGGATCTCGCCATCCGGGCTCACCGCCATCTCCCAATAAAAAAAGCATGCACTACACTTTGGAACTAATGACCTAGGTAGATGATGCGCCCGAATCACTACCAATCATCCAAATATCAGAAAATAAGGAAAACTTTACGTGATGACTTTAATTGATCAATTAAATCTCCGTATTTATGGCATCTAAATCTATGGTTAGTGGGTTTTTAATTGGCAGCAAATTTCATTGTTCCTCCTTGTTTTTAATTCTAATGAATTAACAGTCACGTTCAGGAAGTTTTAATGAAGTTCATTTTGGAAGACACTACAAAATAAACAAAATAAAAACCAATGAAAAACCAATCCACATAGAAACAATAACTAATAATGCAGAATTTACTAGCCACTAGGCGAGGGAAGACTATTCCTTCCGCAACTACTACTGCCAGCGCTTTCTGAGAACTTCCAACGAACGCACAGCTCCTGACCCCTTGGCCTTCCTCTCTTCTCTTCTCTCCCGGCTAGTGAGCTTGTTCGTGAGCTAACGGCGTCCGCTCGCCCTCAAAACGCACAGTTTGGTCAGGTCTGAAAGCAGGATTTCGGCCGGATTTTTTTGATTGATTGATTTTTTCGTGTTTCCGGGGCGCGTCAACTACTTTGGTCATTAGTCCCGTTAGTGTAGTGCATGTTTTTTTCGCGGAAGCTGGCGGTGATCTACCCCAGCGGGATGGCGAAATCCGGCGCCGACCTACCGTCGGCTAGTGGGGTTTCCCCCTAACAGGACTCTCCCACCAGCGGACACCGCCCAGCCGGACAAGCTCTGCTTCCAACCGGTCTCCCGGAATATGTGGTAGTGTAGTGCATGTTAGTGTGTTGTGTAAGGGAGGATAGGACAAGGAAGAGGAAGGACAGATCGCGCGCGGTCCGTGGCTCGTTTGTTAGGGTACTGCTCCGGCATTCGCCTGGTGTTGATCGGAGAAACCACGGAAAACTACCGATCAGAGCAGCCGGCCGCTAGAATTGTCCTCCAGATAGCGACTGAATTCGACCTAGCTGAATAGCTAGTGTTGAAAATCCTGCCGCCGTCAGGTCTCGAACCTACGACCTCCCGGTTAGAGGCGCTGCAGTGACATCAGTTGATGCACTGAGCTACCGCTCCCGGTCATTTTCGGCCGGAGTACACCAGCTCTCCGACCTCTTCCCTCTGCAGTTCTCGCTCTGCAATAACGTTTCCCGTATACCGCGATTATGAATTTTTCTACGCTGATGACATAGTTGACTTAGCTACAGAAATAAAACCTTCATTACTAACTTAAGATATTTCAAAAGCAGAATGAATTTGACCGTGAAGTGGGTGGAACAAACCCACTTGACTTTCAAAGGAAAAGTCTCGGGCTGTTATATTCGCCGCAAACACAACCTACGATCGAAGCTATCCACACGAAACAACCTACAGATCTATTCTTCACAAAAAATGTTGAAGTTCTGGTTTTGCGATATAATAGCAGACTCATTGAGCACTGACAATCATTTTTAATTATTAACCTGCCGTAGCAACACATTTATGAAGTGGATGTGTCACTAATGAACATTAGATAGCAGTACTATCGCGATTACCTGCAAATGGCTTCTGTGACATGTGTTGTTTTGTGTATGTCAACACTCCATACTGTGACATTGTGAGGTTCCTTTTAAAAAGGTGTGATATTCACCGATTTTATATGTTATGATAGGCAAGTTAAATGTTTGATAACGTGAACACTTATAAATAGTTTTAAGGAATTATTCGTTAACAGTGCGAAGGAGGAAGGGACTTTCCTCTCGTGAAGTTGCAGTTGTTAAAACTCCTCTTGGAAGAAGGTATCTATACACATAGGCATATTTCTAAGAGACTCGCAATAATCCATTAGTAGAATCAGTATTGCAATGTGAGAAAACGGAACATATCAACAAAAGAGAGAAGGAAAATATCGGAGAAAAGCAAAGCTACCACCTCTAAGCAGCAGAAAACCAAGTTAGTGGTGCAACAGAATGGGGCAGACTATCTCGAATTAGTTTTCTAATTTCTTTGGTCTAGGCTAGCTTTTCGGACTTACCACATACTCTTGCCAGCTGCCATCTATCGTCACCTAAGTACATTTTTTAAAAAAGGATTCTCAGTTTTTCGGTTTCCTAATAGTAGAACCAAAATATTACTTAAAGAAGAGTAAAAACTTATTTTATACGGGAATTTTTGTTGAAAAATTTGAAGTCGTTTTTAAGGAAATTGTGTTTAAGCGTCATTGTAAATGCGAAATTTGAAGCTCTTTTTCACATTATCTTTTTGAGTTTTCGGAAAACTTCATTCAAAGTCATTGGAAGCACTTCCACTCACAAATATAATAATGTATACAATTTGCTAGAAATGTGCATATTAACGGCGCGAGAGAAATTAAAAAAATACATTTTCAATTTAAAAAACAACCAAAGTATACCCCAAAATGAACTTCATGTCATATAAACACTGAAATTATAATTATCTCAAGAAAAGTTTGAAGAAAAAAATTGGAGTCATTTTTTGAGAAAATGGCGTTGGAGCGTTTCTGAAAATGCGGAATTTTGAGCTCAATTTCACAGAAAACTGTGAAGTTGTGGAGAAACTGTATATGACCTTATTTAAAGCATATGTACTCATAAATAGAATAATGTGAACAAACTGCCGCTAATGTAAATATTAACGACGTGAGAGACAAGTAAAAAACTAATTTTTTAAACATTTTTAAAACAAACAACAAAAACACAGCAATATGGCGTTTATGTCATCGTATAGAGTACATTTAGCACTACTCCTACCAAAAGTTTAAAGAAAACATTTGGAGCAGTTTTTGAGTAAATCTTGTTTTTGTTGATTTTTAAAATTGAACAAATTGCACGTTAAATCGCGCGAAAACTACTAAAAGTTTAAATAAACTGATCATGACCTTAATAAAAGGACAAAATGTGGAGAAAAAATGTTACTTGAAGGAAAAATCTCTATCTTCAATTTTGTAGTTGTATGAAGACGCCGGAAAAACATTCAAACTTTTGCAATTTTCAAAAATTCAGAGTTAACAGTAAAAATCGGCCTATGCCATCTTTATAAGTGTATTTTACTCTATTCTTTCAAAAAATTAAAACAAAAACTTTGTAGCCGTTTTTAGAAAACTTTGAAAATATCCGAGGGGCTTCATTTAAAGTACCCCCAAATTTTGAAGGTTTTTTTTTCAAAATCGCAAAGCTTCGAGTCGAAGCAGATCGATCGGGGAATATCCATTTTGGAAAAAATTCGACGTATGGTTTAGGTGCTAGCGGTGTTCACAGACGGACGTTGTGAAGGAAAAAAAACAACACTACTTTTGGGTATCAGGGAACCACAAACATGTATTTCTGTTAAAATCTCGAAATCGATTTTTCGCAGCATTACATAATTTTTTCTCTATACTACGTATATTACTCCGTGTATACGTTCCGTGTATATGTAACGTTTACGAGAAAGTAAACAAAAATTCAGCTCTGAAGAACGGAAAAAATATTTTTAAAGAAGTATGGAGATAACGTGGAGCACGTGTTACCCCAGGAAGTGTGAGAAAAATTCTGTGTGGAGAGGTCATAATATCATGCCCCTTCAGGAAAAGAGCAAAAATTATACCTGCAATGTCAAAGAAACGCGTCGAATGGCGCGAGGTCTATAACCATGGGCGTGTGAAGTCTGGAAGAAAGTCTCTTTTAGTGCTGAATCATGTTTCACTATATCTCACGAAGCTCTAGATATGTTCAACGTCGTTTTAGTGAGCCGTTCAAATTTCAATGTGTCCAACAAACTGTTAAATATCCAACATCGGTTATGGTGTGGTGCGTAATGCCTTCCACGGGTTCTAGGAGACAGCACAGAGGGAAAGATGAAACAAGATCCATACTTAAAATTTAACTACTGCCTCAGGCAGCAACCTGATTTAATAAAGGCCTGTACGTGTTTTTGAACGACGGCGCACCCTTTCATCAAGGAAAAGTAGTCAAAAAATTCCTTAAGGAAAAATATATTAGCGTACTTCCATGGTCGTAAAACATTTCCTACATACATAAACCCAATAAAAACCCTTTGGAACTCCAGAAAGGACAAGCTGAAAAAGAACATTTCAACCAAACATCAGTTGATTGAGGAAATAAATTTGTTACTGCACACTATGATCGATTTGGATCTCAAGTGAGTGAGTTTTGTGGAAAGCATGCCACAAATTTGAACTCCCTGATAAAAAAAATTAAGAATTCCATACTAAATACTAATTTTTGTGATTATTCTTGAAAAACAAATTAGTAAATACTATGTTATATTAATCTATTTAATTGAATCTATGTTTTATTCGTTGAATTTGGTCAATTTATGATTCAATCATTGCAAATGTGTAAATCAAGTCATTATAATTAATTTGGTGTAGGTGTATACACGGTTTACAGCGAATTGTTGATTAAAAAATAAATCAAAAACTGGGCAACCTACCTGATTTTCAGTCTTGTTCGCAGAATGCGTTGACATTTACGTGGCAAAAGAATACGATCGAAACTTCAGCCAAGAGTGCAATTGCTACATGTTTTAAGAGGACCTTCGCACCGCCTAACACTCGACAAAACGCGCTGCCGTCCTGTGCAACTACGCAGCAGTGACATGGTGAACCACAATGAGGAAATATAAGGATACACTTGAACACGAGCAGAAAAGAGCGTTCTATCGGATTAGGAAGCGATTGAAACAACTCAGAAAGGAACTCGCCATTGAGTGTTACACCCATTTCCTGAGACGCTTATCTTCCAATGAATTCCGGGTCAATGACCCCATCTCGATCAGGTTTTTCGTCCAGTTTCCCTGATCCATTGAGCTATGCTGAGATGGCCCTTTATTTTGCTTCTGGACATAAATGTAACTTCATTTTCTGTGCACGTCTTCTAGAATTCAGTGGGAAATACAGTTATTCAAATTATCGTTTCCATGTTGTCGCGGCAGGAAGTAATAAGAGCCAAATTTATTGCTTATTTATCTTTGAAAATAGATTTTATTACATGGGAGTTTTTGTTTTTTCTCCTTTGAAAATTCAAAATTTTATTGCTTATTTATCCTTGAAAATAGATTTTATTACATGGAGTTTTTTTTTCTCCGTTTCAAAATTCAACATTTATTGCTTGTTTATCCTTGAAAATAGATTTTACTACATGGGAGTTTTTTGTTTTTTTTTCTCCCTTTCAAAAATTCAAAATTTAAGTAGTATATGACTTAGTGTAGGGATCACAGAATTTTGAAAATGTGCACACAATTCACTTTTCCCCATAGCACGTCATACGCAGTTTTTAACTGTTTTGTTGACGTAAAATAAATAAATAAATAAATAAATGAAACTTATCAAGCTTTTCTAACGCGCATAGCTCCAGCGACATTAAAACAATTTTCCATAACGTCCTTACAATAGGGTTCAGAACCGTTAAATTCACACACATGTTAAATTCACTTACAACGTGAAAGTTTTTTCAAATCTATTATCGTATTCAATAAATATATTTTTTGAAAATGTTGAGAGAATACTCACCGTCAACCTTGTCAGATGCTTTAACATTCTGACGCGACCGGCGCAACCAAAACGCGCAAAAACGCGCAACCAAAACGTGCGCGCAACCAAGACGTGACCAAAATGCGCAAAAATGCATATCATGCCGGATTTCATCAAAGTTTCGACAAATCTTCACACTAAGGCCGCCTCTAAAGCTGTGGATGCAGCCAAATCAACGTTGCTGAAACTCGAGATCCAAAATGGTATTCTGCGAGGGACAACGTGTCTCTGGATCTCATTGGATTCGAGGGAGTTGGCATCACGACTACACCCAGCAAGTGGTCTACCTCGACAGCTGCATTCGAGAACGTGTCTTCGCTCTTGGAGACAAGAAGAAAGTCGTACAAACACGTAAGTTGAGCCGACTTGCTTCTCGCGCTGCACCGGCCCACCCACCCCCTCCGTCAGTTTACGGCGATCCAGTCTTCCACCCCAAAGTAATTAACCTTTCTTCGACAACACTATCTAATAACGAACATTCACTTTTAGAAAAAGGCCTCAAACATTGTCCTCCTTCTGAGTTCAGTAGCACTAAACTTAAACAATTATGCATTCAAACAGACACAAACATTCCTCTTCTAACAACATGCTTGAAACTAAATATGATATTGCTGCGCTCTTTCCACGACAAAACCATAGCCTGCCACATCAAAAACACACACCATGAAATACTACTGCCAAACTGCTTCTCAAGAAAGCCACTGAAAACAACTTGACCATTACAAAAGCTGACAAAGGGAACACGGTCGTCATACTTAACACCCAAGACTACAATGACAAAATAGATGATTTCCTGAATGACGAGAACATTGAACAAATTCCTAAGGACCCTACGAGTAAACTTCTTGTTAAGTTGAGAACAGAACTCAAGTGACTCCCCTGCCCTATTCACTAGATCCAGATATTTTATTCCTCTAATCCGCCTCCTCGCCTCTCGGCCTCCTAAAATCCACAAAGAAAACATACTCTATTAGGCCTGTTGTTTCCTATACCAACACTATTACCCACAGACTCGCTCTCAGACTCAACAACCTCTTTCATGAACACGTACGTTTTAAACCCGTCCATACCATCAAGAACAGTTTGGAACTTGTACCAAACTTCAAAACACACGTACCGGCCAATGCCAAACTGATATCCTTTGAGTTACAAATTTATTCCTAGCACCCGACCTAAGACTGTAAATTAATTTTACAAAATATCCTGGACAAAGCTACATGCCCTGTACCAATACGAACAGAACTGTACAATCTGATCTCACTCTGCATGGACACTAACTACTTTATGTTTAATAACACTTTACAAACAAAATTCTGGTCTTCCGATGGGATCACCACTGTCACCACTACTGCAGACATGTTCATGGACAATTTTGAAACACTCTTGTTTGAGACACAACATCCCTTTCAAAATTTAACGTACTGGTACCGCTACGTCGATGACATCTTAGCCTATGGACAGAACAACAAGACAACTGACATCTTCCTCGAGTTCCTTAACTCCAGACACCCATCCATAAAATTCACTAAAGAACTAGAAAATGAAAACCAATCAATTAATTTCTTAGACCTAACCATCTCTAGGTTGGACAATAAACACATCTTCAATGTTTTTAGAAAACCCACACACACACAGACACTGTCATCCATATCACATCCCAACATCCATCTGCTCACAAACACGCAGCTTTCCATGCCATGATTCACAGACTTGTTAGCCTTCCCTTATCACAAGACAATTTTAAAAGAGAAACACGCACCATTAAATACATAGCTACCGCTCAATGGATACAGTACCACTCTCGTTGACAACATATTACGCGCAAATTAAATAAGAAGAAACTAAAAACGTATACAAGCCTCACCCCATTCACCCAGAAACCATCAAAATTTATTTTATTCCGTTCTTTGGAAAAATATCGCAGAAGGTAGACATATTCTTCACAAATACAATTTTCACGTTTCCTTTACACACACAAATCCTCAAACAACTACTTTCACCCGCAACACCACCCCACTCATCAGAAATCAGGAGTTTATGAACTACACTGCCACATGCGAGGCTAAATACATCGACAAACTGGTAGAACTTTAATACCAGAATTAAAGAACATTTACATGCATGGAAGACAACACAAACAAATCGCACTTGCTCACATCTTATAAACGCAGGCCATACTTTCCACCCAGACTCAGACATCAAAATTCTTGAAATAGAAAATAAATTCTGGAACAGAAGTGCTTTAGAAATCTTTCATATATTTCAAGCCAAACAGAAATCTGAGGCCCTTCTCAATGAACAAACTAATTTCCCTCTGTCCCTCTGCTAATAATTTTAACACCGACGTCCTAACTGACTCCGCCTCCTAAGACATTTCAAGAGAAACTAAACAGACCTCGACCCACCCACCCTGCTCGATCTCCGAAAGCAATAAAACCCTGTGTCAGTTCTCTCTGGGCACAGTCGCTCGACTTTTGCCGACAGCAGCGAGGTAAGCAAAAAACGGCTCAACTTGCTATTCAATTATTCCATCTTTGTAATAACATTAATATGAATTATTATTATTATTATTCCCCATTTCTTATATATGTATATGTGTGTGTATATATATATATATATTTTGTTTTTCTTTTGAATATGAGAATGTATATTTCTCCACAAATAGTTATAATCCTGAAATTTGAACTGCTTGTATAGTATTAATTCCTCTCCGCCCCCCCCACCGCAATTAATTTTATCTGCTATATGTTCCTATTTTGCAACCATACAATGTGTCTTTCTGTATTGATTTTTTTTTTTTGTTTAATTTGAACTGCCACTAATCCTCCCGTTGCATTCCCCCCCTTACCGTTTTTGAAATTTTATCTGTAACTAAATATTTTAGAGTTATCCATCAATTGTAATTTAATTAATCAATTGTAATTAAATATTTTAGAGTTATCCATCAATTGTAATTTAATTAATTTTTTCTATCTTATTGTGTATATATTTATAAAATTTTTTTTTTTTTGTATCTTTCTGTATTCTTTAGACTGACGATGACGGCAAAGCCGTCGAAAGCCGGCTATCTTAATAAAGCTGATATGTTGACGAAGATGACTTCTTTTATTTCTTCTTAATTTAATTTAACCCATTTTTTAAAACTGAAGCCATAATTGGCTTGTGTAATTGTGGAATCATTTAGTAACGTAACGTATTTGCCTAATTCTCTCTTGAATCATGCAAGCCTATGTGGCCTCACTAGTTCCAGTTTTAATCAAGAATAGTAATAGAACAAAAATCAATTATTTGAAGTTCATTGTTCAATGTATTACACATTTCAAACGATCTTTGTCGACATATAAACTAGTGGTACAACAGCACATACTTCCTCGCATTATTTATAAAGATTTGGCAAAATTATAATACCACATGAACTTCTACAAATATTTCTGACCAATAAACATTTTTCCCCTCCTCAGTGGGATTCAAACTTACGGTATCAGTCAGAACGGCATTCAGGTAACCCCTACACCACCACCCTCTTAGCTAAACTCGACCTCCCTGACACTTTAAAAAAGTTGAACATTTGTATTTGCAATTTTCAAAATTTCAGAGATGTTAATTAACATTATTTCGAAGTTTGTTTTTCAAGAACAGATTTCTTTAAGGAAAAAATCTCTATCATCAATAGTTTTGCATGTTAACTGTTTCAATTTTCGAAAACAAAGATTAGACAAAAATGGAATAAAAAAATTTGGAGCGTTTTTGATAAAAATTGTTTCATAAACCTTTACTTTACCCTAAAATTACGCGAAAAATACTCATATTTCAAAATATTCACGTGACCTTATTTCAAGATCTAATTTTTTTTAATAAACGATATGATAAAACAAATTATTGAGGCGGAATATTTTCGAAACGAATTTTTTCGGTTAATGCAGGTTTTGCTCCCTTTGGGCAAACGTATTCTTGCCCTTCCTCCAGGAGGCACAACCACTCAGGATCGCAAATGCCGTCAGCAAACGAGATAGTTCGAGAGCGAAACGTCGCTGTCAGCTCGTTTTTTAATTACTTATTTTACGTAAAAAACAGTTAAAAACTGTGTGTCGTTCAATGGGGAGAAGAGTATTCTGTGCACGTTTTCTTAATTCAGGAATTCCCACCCTAAACCATATACAAGTTGGATTCTGAATACAGACAGAAATGAGCATTTCTGGCGGAATTATTAATATAATATTCGCTCCGATGTAGTAAAATATATTTTCAAAGGCAAATCAACTATAGATTTGGGTTCTTATCCCTCATCATGTCCTTTGCGAAGGAATATTCTTCTGCCGCAACAACATGGAGAGCGATAATTTGAATAAGTACATTTTCCACTTAACTCTAGAAGATAGATATTGAAGATTCATCCGGAAGCAAAACAAGGGGCCATCTCAGACAGAACAAATGTCCAAGTAATGAGGGAAAGTGGATAAAGAACTTGATCGAGATGGGGGGGGGTGATCCAGAAGCCGAGGTTCAATACAATGTTTGGAATTATACAGATTCTAGAAATATACATTAATGGTAAATAATACATAAATATCATTGTTAAAAGTAATATTAATTTCCTTTAGTCTCTAATTGTACTGAAACATTATGCAGTAGAAAATATTTTACTTGGGACTTAAACTTTTGTATCAATTTTAATCGTTTTATGTCATCTGGCAAAGTGTCGTAAATTAATATAAGTGAATGTATTGAATATGAATGTATGTAAATGAACGTCAATCACACAGAAGAATGATTACCTGATTATTTTATTAGAGAATTAAAAATTATAAATAGAATTAAATTTTTAATCATGACATTTCTTTCGTTTTCGTCTAAGTAGGAAAATAGGCTTGAAGCTCAGTAGGAGAGAATATTTCAAATTTTGATCAACTAAACTGATTCATAGTTTGATTTTACTCTTCTCAGATAAGAAAATTAGTCTTCGAAAATGCAAATGGTATTGAACATAAATTACGAAGTTTGCTGACGATTTGAACAAACGTAAAAAACGTGATGGAGGAAAATCTCTCCAATGTTTTTCTTTTTCAAAATAGAATCAGTCTTTACATTTCACACTTGGATCAATTATTTTCAATACGAAATCATCAGATACTGTAATTTTGTCTACTGAATTCAAAAGAGAAAATAAACAAATTCCATATCCAACATTGTCAAATCTTGAAAACGAGGTTCCATTTTTTAAGAATAAAATTTTAAAATATCAATGTAGCGATCGTATTTGCTCGCTTCTGATTTTAATGGCATCATCTATGGAAAGTGTCAAGGATTCGTACAAACAAAACTCCTCCCTTATGGGGTTTAAACACTTTTCCCATGTGTGAGTGGAAGACCACTCTTTATACGCTGTACCATTTAACTACTTTTGTTCTTGACGTTTGAGAATCACGAGATGACGCCGACAGTTGTATCATAGCAACACCTAGGAAGATCTTTTTCAGTGACACTGAATTTCAACATTCTACAAATGACAACAAAACCATTCTTCTTTGTACGTGGACAGCAACCAACATTTTACTCCGATCTGAAAATATTCGGTCGAATACATTGACTGAATGTATTTGCCTTCATTCGTAAGGTTGTGTACTCACGTAATGGCCGCTCCTCTCTTGAGAACGGTAACGGTAACGCCAATGGGAACGCAAAGAAAGTTGAAAGATGGACATGCCAGGCAATCTTTTACAACAATACGTAAATATGAATGGGGAGGAGAGTCAACATTCATCTTGACACAAGAACCCAAAAGCTCTAGTCCAGACACGTCAAACCGTGCCCGCACGAGCTACTTGCCCGTCTGGGGAGCCCGACGCTTCTACGGGAAAGTTCCCCTGCAACCTGGAGCGACGCGAGGTGATGAATAGTGGCTTCATACGAAAATATGTTTGCCAGATTTTTTCTATCAAATAACCGAGAATTGTATTATGTTTCTATTCTTCACTAATTATAATTTGCTGTTTATTTTCTTACTAAATTATCTCTTGCATAAACAGCTTTACTAAGTGCTAGGAATATGTTTGAATGGCGTATCCTTTCCTTGTTTTCGTTTTGTTTTGTGTTATTAAATCATTCAGTTATTTATTGTATTTAGTAATAAGGTGAAATAAATTAACAAGTCTTTATAAGTTAACTATTATCTCTTGCGGCCGGACAGCGCTTTTAACAGTCGAGAATATTTGTCTGTTAAACCTTCTAGCCTGAATGTAGAAAGGCCAAGTTTTTGTATCACTCTGAAGTAAACAGGAATACAAATTCAAGATACTTTTGATTCATATATTTTAATTTTACTCTCAATTGAGAATTTGAAATCAGACTGAAGTATGTTTTAATTTGAATGGATAATTTCTTTGCCTTAAAAAGAAAATAGGAATTTATAGAGCTAAATTTGTGACAATAACTGTCAAGGAACTTCTCCCAAAGACTGACATGGGCCTGGTTTCCAGAGACGTAACGACATTCTGTAGGATTTGTACAACCCTTACTTTCAAAACTCGCGCCAATTTCTGAACGCAGTGCCCGTGAGTCCTAGTAGGCTTGTTGCCTTGCCCGCGACCTTGCATGCCTACTCTAGACCAATGAAAGAACAACAAATTGAGGAAACTTGCATCAAATCGAGCGCGCGAGAAAGCACTGGAGCTGAGAACATAATACGATATTGAGGAGCAATGATTTGAGAAGAACTACAGGTTAAAAGCAATACACAAACAGTGACATGGAAAATAAATAAATAATTAAAAGCTGCTCATATCACTGAAACTGGAAGACATGATTCATAGACGAGACAAATATTGAAAATGAATAATTTAAAAAAATAAGTAAAATTAACACGGGAATACGCAGAAAGTAACTCCGGAAACGTAAAGTGACGATACATACAGGTAAGCAGATGGCGAACCAAAGATAATCTACAGCAGCGCAGCTAGGAGTGAATTTGTTTCTGCAACTGTTTCCTGAAGTTCTGTTTTATCGCTACAGTATCATAGCGCGATTCTTCTTCCGTTGGCTAGAAAAACTAAACTAAATTCTGTTTTCCCCTAGTCTAGCCTGACATTCCATCCATCCTGTACCATTCTTAACTAGGGACTTGGGAGGGGGCATTCTCCATTCCCACATCATTTCCCCTCTCTCTAGTCCGCCAGGCTGGGACCCTACCCATCAATAACCCCCTGAGGTACCCACGACCCTTCTTAACTAGTTCCTCGGTTGTCGCCTAGCCGCCGCTGTGATTCTTGGCAGAATGATGGTTAATGATATGGTAGGGGAGGGAAGGGAACAGTGACGACTGCTTTAGTGCGACGCCCTCCCCAGAAAAAGCAAACTCGGGAAATGCAGCAGAAAGTGTAAAACTTGCAATAAATAGACTCGTTTAATTAGCGCATACCACCAGCGTCAATTTTAGTGCAGTTTTAAGTGCCGGATAATGCGAAAGATAAATGTTTTTGGAATGGGTAGTATCGTGGATATCGGGAGCCCGTCCGTGCTGGTGCATGCGAGCAATGGAAGCTTGAGGAGAATGGGAGTACTGGATTTGGCGGGGGCAGTTAGCTCGTATTAGGGTTTTGTTCGGCAGAGTCCGCGGCTGTACCTAAGCTTAGAATACAGTTTCTTCATCTGATTTCATAAATTATTGTTGTTTGCTGGAAATATTTTTTTTAAATATCTTATTTTCGCGTAAACACAATTGTATCTTCTGTTATCAACATAAAAGTTGTCATAGGAGTAAAATCCCGATACGTGCGAATAGGCTGTACTCTTTATGCAATAGTTTCCTTCCTCCAAGAAACATTTCGAAGAGGTAAGATGTATATGATAGTTCGGACATATATGCCGCCCCTCCTAAATTCGCAACCTATTGGCCTAGAATGATTGATGAAGCGTACTGGTGAAATGCATATTGCCAGAGGAAATTGGAGTACCCCCAGAAAACCTGCCGCAAACCGTTTTGTCCACTTGATCACATATTCCACTTTGTACCCCCGCCCTTGTACCGCCCGGGCATCAGCGGTAGAGGTGTCGTGCAGTCTGACCACTAAGCTACACGCATTCTCTTCCCCTGGGCCACTTGGTTTTCCTGTGTCTCGGGGGAGCAAAATTCGGAGCCACGAATGTAAACGAAGATGGCCGAGCAGGCCAGCGAGCGAACGCTGAATGATTTTTAAGGTGAGTATTCGCATAAAATGCGTTAGACAGACTGAAGTTTGTTTATGTTAACTCGAGGGCCGAAGGCCCGAGCCTCGTCCTCAACTTGGAACTGCTTAGCGAAGCATCACATTTCCGCAAATGACAATTCCGTAACTAACGTATTACATATGAAGACAATAGATCGATCGGAGAGGTTGTGCTCTCCCGAGACACAAGTAATTTACATTGGTTTGGAGTTTGAATCAGAAGTTTCTTTCTTTCATCAGAAGTTTTCCCCAGAACGTGACGCTTCGCCACGCAGTTCCAAGTTGAGGACGAGGCTCGTGCCTTCGGCTCTCGCGTTAACATAAAACAACCTTGAGACTGTCCAACCAATGCATTTTATGCGAATACTCACCTTAAAAATCATTCGGCGTGGATATGTTCGCTCACTGACCTGCTCGGCCATCTTCCTTTACATTAGGCTCCGCATTTTGGTCTCCCGAGACACAAGTCTTCGCTTTTATTGTGAAGCGGACGCAATCTCGCTCGCGGGCACTGACTTTTGGTGGTCAGGACGCGGCATTCGCCGGGACTGAGCCTTCCCACCCCAAATGAGTCAGGTTGTTCTGAACTTCATTGAAGAACATGTGGCCGACATAGATAAGCACAGGGTTTGTTGAATCAATACTTCATTGAATCAATGTAAAGAAAGTTCACGAGTAACTTCGTTTATTTATGTGAAAGGTTATGTTGGAGCAGATAGAATGCAATGCTGACGTCGCATTCACACAACCAGAAGGACAACACCCTGTTTCTATTCTTTTACTAGCTTCTCTTGGCTCCTAATACACAACGCACATAATAGTAGTTTATGAATTAGTTTATAATGTTAAGCTTTATTGCATGAGTACATGTTTTGAAAACGAGCGACGTTAGGAGCGAGTTTTCAAATTTGTACGAATGCAATAAAGCAACATTATAAACGAGTTCATACGCTATTTTTGTATAACAGCATTATAAATGTATGCAAGAATCGAAATTAATTTATGAACTAATTGCAAAAGCAGTTTTACTGTTGGCAACATTGACATTGGTATTATGACGTCACGCATTTTGGACAGCTGATGAGCGATTCTGAAGAGCATGCGAAGAAAGATGGATTCCTTGCCGCAGGAAATTGTTGAACAAGCCACGAAGGCAGAACAATGCTTAATACCGGCAAAGTCAAGTGCATTGTACGAAAAGAGTACAACAAATTTAAAAATTGATGGAAACAAAGAACGTGAAGATTATATGCGAATCAGTTGTTCTGGCATACATATCGGAGTTAGTAAGTGTCTCTTACTTTATTGACATACCTAGTCGAGTTTTAGTGATGGTCTAATTTTTCTAATTTTTATTACATTGAAGTCAGCAGTATGTAAGGCATCAAGTTTGTGGTGTAGTCACTCGAAATTGAAGGCCATGATCAAAATTAAAGATGGTATTGATATTTCTGCTTTTAATAAAGTTCAATTGTACATGAAACAAGCGAATGTCGGTTACGAAGCAGAAAAATCTATGGTCTTTTCCCAAGCTGATGTGAACAAATTTTTAGTAGAAGCAGCTGATGAGAAGTATCTCTTGATGAAGGTATTTAAGTTATATTTATTTGAAATATTTGTGAACTATTGGAACACATCTTTTGCTCTCTTTTTTCAGGTTGTTGCGATTTTCGGCATATTTGGAGCTTGTAGACGAGGGAATTGTATAACATATGCACCGATGATGTCTCTGAAGAAGGTTCTGTTTTAGTTGTCAAAATTAGAGAAACTAAAACTAACAAACACAGAATATTTACGTTATTTCTGATGAAGGATTCTCTTATATAGATTTGTATAAAACTACATTGCCCTCAGACCTTCTAGAGTCAAACATAATAAACTTTTCTTATTTTATAACAAAGGTAGATGCACTTGTAACCCCATTGGGATTAACACTTTCAGATAAATTCCTAAACTCATTGCCGAATACCTTCAACTTCCAAATCATGAAAATTATTCCGGACATTCATTCAGGAGAACATCGGCTACTATGTTAGCCGACAGTGGTGCAGATATTACCACCTAAGCGTCATGGAGGATGGCGATCATCAAATGTTGCAGAATCTTACATTGAGGAATCAATTCAGAATAAAATAAAGATAGCTAGAAGAATAGTGTCAAATGACGAAAATAACGTAGCAGGTACTTCATCAACTAAAACTTTTAATGTACCTGGTTCTGTTCCTTTATCTTTCAAAACCTCACAGACTGCTCCATTAATATTAACATCAATAAATAATGTAATTATGTAAACTGATTTATTATATTCAAGAATAAAAATCTTTGGTTATTCTGGTTGTATGGTTACTCTGTGAACTCTTCATGCAATTCCACAGCGTTCGTCAATTTTAAAGGTGAGTTGTGACGCAACTATGACGTGTGTGATGACGCAATCATTCGTGCCGTAAAACCTAATACGTCATCATTTGTGCTGTAAAAGGCCCTTTTATGAACGATTTCTTGCAACAGAAAACCTCGTTTATAATGCTGGTATACAAAAAATGGATTTATGGCACCTTTTCTGCGACGACTGTTAATATTTACAGAATTTGTCGGCAATCCTGGGAGGCGATTTTCTAACAGAAAATCTTTATATTTAAAACATTACGTGTTTTCCTTTAAAAAGTCGTTTGACATTTATATTTGTTACCACATATGCGACGAAAGTTATGCAAATTTGGCGCGTAACCTCAAATAAACAATTAAGCTTTCCTTGGCGTAAATTAAGAGCTAAGATCATCCATTTCCAACATCCCGCGCTCAAGGTAGCGTAATTTTTCCTTAAAAAACAAACAAACAAAAAACAAAAAACACAAAAACAAAAACGCTGAAGCACATTGCAGAGAGTAATAAAAAGTTAACAAAATATAACATTTTCAAAGTACTTCGCAGCGTGCTAACAAGGCGCATCACTGCTCAGACTGCGGCGGTAGACAAATTCTCGGAACTGTAGCCAATTGCCATGAAGACGCCATTAACTCGCATTGTTTAAATCGACAGCAGAACCAACTGATGGCCGATCGCGTCACACACGGAGCAGAAGACAGTTTCTCGTAGTTTGACGCTGTTAGTGATTATTGACGCTCAGTGCTTCATAGAAATTCTTTGGTGGAGACGTAAATATTTTATTCCGTGAACATTCGCTCGCGCGGGAAGGCAGCAGGTGCATTCACGAGGAGATTTGTAGGAAAAATTACAATAACGCTAAGACAGGTGACACATAATATCTTTCTTGAAATACTTAGTGTTGGAAATCAGATTATAATGCCGTGTAATGACATACTACAATATTGGCAGCGTATAAGCGACTCTGACCGTTCTCTTTCCACGTGCTGTGGTACGTCCTGTAACCTCCTCTGAAGCAATCAGCTTGCGAGGATTTGTTTACTTTTTCACTGCCAGAGTTCATCGTTGACGTTCACCTTATAGTGCGGTTTTTACAACTCAGCCTCTCGAGGCCCGTCTCTATGGTGGCACGGTTTTTCGCGTCTTTCTCGGTTGTGCCGATAGAGTCGCTTCATTTCCAGTTCTGCTTGATATGGTCGCGATCATGCGACACCAGCGGCACGACAGAGAAAGACGCATGAGACGTCAGAGAAAGACGCAAAGTGACATAATGCCAACGTAGAGACGGGCCTTGAGAAGCAGAGTTATAAAAACCGCACTATACTCGCACGAATTAACAGAAGCAATGAGGTTCGGCTTTGACGAAGGTTATGAACATGAGATCAAGACTTGTCAGTGAGTGTTAATGTTTTGATATTTCATTTATGTGACATGTAGGTTTTGCCATGTGCGCAGTCATGTGAGGCAAAAGCGCATTGAACTGTCAGAGTCCCTTATACGCTGCCGGTACTGTAATTGTTCCATTTTGAGAAGCCAGAACCATTAGATGCTGTTTAGAATCGCTAGCGACATAAAAAATTGCAAATCCCCGAGCGCATGTTAAACGATTTATTTCGATGCCTTAACAATATTCAAGCAAAATTGTAACTTGTTTCTTTAAATGAAAGATAGTTGGCCCTAGATGTGTTATCACTTGCTCTTATTACCGGTTTTATAATACATTCACTAAATATTAACAATATCTTAAGACTAATTCTGTAGTTTTCTTCTTAGTAAATTACCGTCAAATTTTGAAAGGATTCCGCTAATTCTGTTTAATTTCATCTGGCGAAGACGACACAAATAGGCCCAAATATATTCCACTAGCTCATACTGCGGCGTATTTATTTACCGCAATCTCCTATTGAGCAGCGCCGCCCGCAGCGCTTGGCCAGCGCCCTCTGGAATACATATATTCTAGAGGGCGCTGGCTTGTCCATTCACATCCTTCGGGCCGGCGCGCCCCGCCGCCCCTCTCGCTCGGCACACATTCTGATCTAGAGGTCGACACTCCTCCGCGATAAAAGCGGGGAGAAACTCAATGAAGAAATTCCTCAGAGATGACTGGTGCTCCATCTCCTTCTACGAGGTTGAACATTTACGTTGTGCCCGCTCATGTCCACGCTTCTTTTTCTCTCTTCAGGAAATACAGGTGTTTAGTAGTAAACAAAGATTAAATATATTTTCTTTTCTTTGTCCTATTTCCAGTCCATTACTGATCAACATGCGAATTTTCGAATTAGAAGAATCTAGAGATCGTAGATGAATGAACTTGATAGTGATAAATGATTACTCTTTGAGGGTAAACGATACGATTCTGGTCAAGATTCTTCTATTTCTCTAATGTATTCTAACAGGTATTCTTGGGCAACAGGGAGCACACATGAATATTACCTTTGATCCCTTTGGAAATTATTTTGATTATACCTTTTATTTGAATAGTTATTTGATTTATTTTATAGCATATTTTCATTTAGCAAAAGAATCAATTTATTTTCGAAATAAAATACGATAAATTTTATCTGTACTTTTGCCCTGCCCCCTGCCCCCCGGTCAGCCCCGCCTCGCCCCGCCTTGCCCCGCCTCGCCTCGCCTCGCCTCGCCCGGCCCTCTGGCCCCGTTATATCTCGTTCACTTTCTTTCGCCACCCATCCCGATCCTACTTTTTCCGCCACCCCATAGCGGGAGAGGTGGCTCAGTGCATCAACTGATGCCTCTGACCGGGAGGTCCTAGATTCGGGTCCCGACGTCGCCAGGATTTTCGACACTAGCTTGTCAGCTAGGTCGAATTCATTCGCTGTCTGGCGGAGAATTCTAGCAACAGGCTGCTCTGATCGGTAGCTTTCCGTGGTTTCTCCGATCAATACCAGGCGAATGCTGGAGCAGCACCCTGACAAACGGGCTACGGACCGCGCGCGATCTTTCCTTCCTCTTTCTTGTCCCATCCTCACCCCTAACTGACACTAACATGCACTACACAACCACACATGCCGGGAGACCGGTCGGGGGACGTAGAGCTTGTCCCAGCTTGGGCGATGTTAAGCGAAATGAAGACTTTAATTATCCCCAAAGTAAGGACCTCACTAGTTGATGCGCCCGGAATCACTAACAATCAATCAATTCGCCTTCCCCTCACTCTCACTGCATCGTTCCTCCTCTTCCCGTCCAGTACCCCCAATCCCACGCCTGTGCTGGCCTGCCTTGCACTTCCCCGTTCAGCCTCGTCCGAGCGTGCTCTTCCCAACCCCTTTCCTCATGGCTGCAAAATAATACCTTAATACACAAGTGTAGTGCGGGTTGCATGATACAAAATTTTAAGACAAGGCGTTACAGTTTGAAGTCCAACCCCCGCTATTTTCATTCTCGACCATTCAAAAGTCGAGTATTCGTGTTAAAATTGAGAACTACAACTCTATTGATTTCATTTTCGTATATATGTGTGCAACATATACACACATAGTGCATGCACCACACAATTTGCCTAGCAGATTCAGATATTAATATTTGTAAAAATTATAAACTTTATAAAGTTATTTTACATAAACAATGAATGAAAATCCACAACTCTGCAAAGTTTACAAAATCCTTTAAGATGATCAATAAATCGTTTCTAGAGAAAGTTGGTATTTGATCTCGCTGATCTCGCATCAGTCACATTAAATGTTAAAAATATTGTAAATAATATTAAAATGAAGGATTTAATACCTGAGCATACCACAGAATACCACAGAGTGTCCTATTCGTTCAGAAATTTAGTAATACAAGCTTCCTGTAATGCCTATCAACACCATTGTCTGTTCGGACGATTTCGCAACAGAGATATTCTGGTAAAGAATGGTCCAATTGCCAAAGGCTGCAAGCCATTTTAAAAGATTTTAAGAGCATTTTATTGGTCATTTTTAGCGATGTTTTAGGTAATTACAATCCTATCATTATTATAAAAAATAGTTTTAATATGAAATTCGTCATTGGGTTTATGTTTAAAAAAAATTTCCGCCTTAGTGGATCCAGTTTGTTTTTCAAGCTTGACTTTATTTTGTAATCAACGCCCCAAAAAATCTTAAACCGAATTTAAAAAGAAATTTGTGTCTCATTTTATATTTCAAAATTAGTCTGCCATATTTCACCATTTGGTTTTCGAACATTTTGTCTTTATTTTCGGTATTAGCGAGTCCCAAAACCGTTATTTACCTGAGAACTTTTCAATTGAACAACTCTTTCACATTTTGGCTAGCTTTTCGAGGCCTGGAACCATTGTGCGATGTGGACCGTTTCATTTCTTCAGCGGGAAGAGGGTGTTAATGCACGGGCGTATATTACATCTAACACTTGGCGGGGCAGCGCCCAGTGTCCCGAGCGGCGGCCAGCTGAAACGATAGTTCGCTTAAAAAGTATCTTAAGTGAGCTAATGCTTGATAAGTACTCTGCAAAGTGGTCCTTCAGTCAGGATCGAGTCCTGATAGGCATGGTTGTATTTGTGATTGTCCCTTCACTCATCATCATTCTATGAACTCATAATTCATAATCCAAGACTTAACGACTTGTCTTACGAAGGGATACAGCTGAAAAGCTGATCCCCATAATTACATACGTTAATCTCTCTCCAGGATAGAAAGAGACTAGGCCACGGAAGAGAGCGTGTAGCATGGTCAGAAATGGCCGATACGAGGACGACGACGTCCGATGCATGATGATAATGATAATAATAATAATAATAATAATGATAATGATAATAATATGATAATAATAATAATAATAATAATAATAATAATAATAATAATAATAATAATAAATAGAGTAAAGTATAAAATTAATAGAAACCTACATAAAATGCAAATCAACATCCACGAGTTCAGAGTTAAGACAAAAACTAACCCTGTACCACGATGAAGCTAAACAAAAGCTCTAAGCTAAGGATGCTAAATTGCGAAGATACAATGAATGCTTAAAGCGTAAATAACAAAATATGTTATTTGAGAGGAACCAGAAAGTATTCTATTGGAACTTGGAACACAAAGCATTTTGGTTGAAGCATTTTGACTCCCTACACCACTTGAATTCAGATAGTTTTAACGAGATACTTTAGAAGCCTGATCAGTGCCCAAAATTCTTAACACAAGGTATTACTTACTTACTACCCAAAAGTGTTCCTAAATCAGATCCCAAAAATTACAGGTCAGTAACATGTCTCTCTGTTCTATGTAAGTTATTAACATCAGTTTTACATGAAAAGATATACATGCATTGTGATCAGAACAATATCTTCAGCATGGAACAGAAAGGATGTATCAGAAGTACCTTTGGATTCAAAGAACAGTTGACTGTGGACAGCGTAATCATAAAACAAGCTGAGGTAAAAAGACGAAACTTGAGCAGGTGCTACAGCGACTATAGAAAGCCGTTTGATTCGTTCCAATGAATGGCTGATACACATTTTGCAAATATATAAAATAAATACGAAGGTTTGCTGGGAGGAATACCTGCTCACTGCCATAATGGAAAACTGGAGCACAAAGTTATGAACAAAAAGTTGTACTCAAGGAAGCTAATAAGTGCTATTAACACCTATTCTGTCCTAGTATTGACATATTCCTTTGGTATTCTGAAATATTCATACACAGATCTTCGACAACTGGATACGATTACTCGAACCACCCTCACAAAATTCAGAATACATCATCCCACGAGCACTGTTGAAAGGCTTTTTCTTCCCAGAAACCAAGGAGGTAGAGGCCTGCTTAATATCTTCAACATTTGCAGGTCACAAGAAAATAAAATGCGAATGTATTTTCATGCCTCGGATTGTGTATTACTGAAGAATGTAGTTGCTGTAGATGCAAACTATTCAGCTCTAAATCTCCAGAAGACTGAAACCAACACTGAAATTGTTTCCCTGATATGTAACATGCGGACAGATTGGAAGAACAAGACCCTTCATGAAAAATATCCTAACCTCTTAAACAACCCATCAGTTGATAAAGTATCTTTTCTCCTGTGGTTGAAAATGGGATATTTATTTCCTGAAACTGAAGGATTTATAACAGCAATTCAAGATGGAGTAATAAAAAACACGCAATTATGATAAACACATACTGAAGAGCAGTATAAAAGATGTCTGTAGAATGTGTAATCAACCAAATGAGACCACCAACCATGTGATTGCAGGATGCCCAGTTCTTACTAACACTGCATATCTAAGGTACAATCAAGTATCTAAAATAATCCATAGAAAATTGCATCAAATTATAGACTAATTGCCAATCCACCACCATTTTATAAATACTTACCTTCACCGGTAATAGAAAATGTTCTAAAAAAATAATATTTATTTTATCATATACACTACAAAAATAATATACAACATAATAACAAATGTTTATTATTTAACAAAAATCTATGATGGCCCCCCCAAAATTATTGGCTGGATCCGCCCCTGGCTAAATGCTACTTCCCTTTGGCATCGAGGAATTCATGCATACTTTATTATCGTTATGACATCTTATAATATTTACTGAAATAATACAATTTTACTCAACTTTACTCAAAACATTATATTTCCTTCATTATCAGACAACTTTCTCTTACTTGTTTGTCTCTCCTGACGCCATATTTTTCACTATTCTCTTTCAACATGCAGTTTACACAATACTCCACACTAAAACCATAAACTCCTTTTTTCGAAATTCTTCCAGAATTTCCTAGAGAGAATCGGTTAAGAATTGTGTCAATCGATCTGTCTTGTCGAGAGGAATCGAATGGGCTATTTATCACCTCTGCATGTGTCGTAAATCACCCAAAATGCGTTTTAGTTCCTAAAAACGCAAAACCCTCGTTTTTGAGAATATTTAAGAATCTTGTTATTGGATCAGAAAAAATGATCAGTTTTCCGCCCGTAGACGGAGACGCATCAAATGATACCCGTTTGTCTCGTCTTGTCCCGTCTACCCGTGAGTAATGGACGCAGGTTACTCTATTACTATGCTCCGAATTTTCACATAGTGGAAGTCACGAATTGGACGGAGAGGGGGATACTCATCCAATTTGAACCTTCGTTACGACTTAAATTGTTAGTAGTGAAGCTCCCGACTGACTGAAGTCCCCCTATTCATCCATATAGTGATCTTGAAGTGCCACTATGAAAAAATCTGAGTATATACTGTACGGATAGTAATAAATAATAGTAATATTTTACATTCCACCGTATGGTCACAGTTGTAAGTTTTAACAATTTTGTGGTAATATATTGCCCATTTCGCAATTGTTAAGTATCGCTGCGATCCCAAAGCTAATTAGCAGAAATAATTATAGCTTTAAACAGCCAAACGCCATTTGTAATAGTTATATTAGCTAATAATAACAATAATATCAATAAACATACTAATATAAATAAAAATAATAATAATGAATGCCCATACTTCATTCTAATGATTCCTATCCTGATGTATGGACTGCTTAACAGTCCCATTTACAGTGACTACGGTTGCAAAATCAAGTCGAAACTGACGAAAACTTCTTTGGAAGTTCCGTAACTCAATAACGCCTCAATGACCCGGTAGCCAATTCAAGGGCTGCTCATTGGGCCAATCCCTCTAGTTAATTTCTTTAATATCTAAATAGTTCAAAATATTTGTCACATATTGATCGTACTTCATTCCAAAAAAGAATTCCCATTCAATCCAAGTGGACGGCATTTCGAGAAGAAACTCCTGTTCCCCAAATTTAATTATTAATGAACAAATTTATTTTATTTTTTTTATTTATTTTACGTCAAAACAAAACAGTTACAAACTGCGTATGACGTGCTATGGAAAGGAATTGTGCACATTTTCAAAATTCTGTGATCCCTACACTAAGTCATAAGTCATATGGGGTCCAAACTGAAAATGCGTCCGTCCTTAAATATTTTCTGGATCTGCCAATGAAGTAGTTTGGCTCTACTGTCAATGGAAAATGACTGGCCACGGCAGATTATCGTTCTTAAGTTGATAAAACTCGATATAACGATATAAAATCGAGAAAGAAAATTAACGAACCTCAAATTATGTAATTTTTCCCTGCCTGGCAATTTATACCGCATGTAAAGGAAATGTCGATTTAAACATTGAGTTTTGTGCTTTGATTTTGATTTAATTTTGTCAAAGAACAGTGTATGTGACGTATGGGAAAGAAGTATAATCTCCGCACATATTCTTAGGCTCAGGAATTTCTTCTTCACTCAAGTTTATTTCTTGTATTAACTTCTTAATTCGTCTTTATTATTTTTTTCTCATATACGTACGTTCTACATACGGAATAAAATACATAGTTTAGAGAAAGATATCGATTTCGAGATTTCAACGGAAATGGAGATCTCGAGATCGAACATCAATTTTGAGATTTCAACGGAAATACACGTTTTAGGGTCCTCTGATACCAAAAAAAATTGTTTTTCCCCTCAAAATGTCCACCCGCCTGTGTATCTGTTCGTCCGACCGTCCGTCCGTGAACAACACTAGCGCCTAAACTGTTAATAGGATTTTTTTCAAAATGGATATTTCCTGGTCGATTGGCTCGACTCAAAACGTTGGGATTTTGAAAACTATTTTTTTTTGGGCCCTTGATATCAAAAATACGTTAAAAATTGCTAAATTTTTTAATAAGATTAGATTAAAATACAATTATAAAAATGGCATATGTCCGAAATTTCATTGAAAACTCTGAAGTTTCAATTTCAAAGTTCTAATTCATTTATTTATTTATTTATTTATTTATTTATTTATTTATTTATTTATTTATTTATTTATTTATTTATTTATTTATTTATTTATTTATTTATTTATTTATTTATTTATTTATTTATTTATTTATTTATTTATTTATTTATTTATTTATTTATTTATTTATTTATTTATTTTACGTCAAAAACAGTTTGAAACTGTGTGTGACGTGCTATGGTGAGAAGTGAATTCTGTGTACATTTACAAAATTCTGTGATCCCTACCCAAAGCTAACTAATTGAATTTTGTATACAGAAAAAATAGTATTTTTGCAAGGATTGTTAACAAAAGTATTCGCTCCATGTAATGAAATCTGTTTTCAAGGGCAAATCAGCAATAAATTTGGGCTCTTATCCCTCATCATGTCCTTCGTCAAGGAATAATACTTCCTGGTACGACAACATGGGGAACGATAATTTTAATAACTATATTTCCCACTGAATTCTATAAGACGTGCACAGATAATTAAGTTACATTTATGTCCAGAAGCAAAACGAGGGGTCATCTCAGCATTTATTCAAAGGATCAGGGAAACTGGACGAAAACCTTGATCGAGATGGGGATCATTTACCCAGAGGCTACGGTACAAGACTTGTTACAGGTTGTTCAGAAATATACAGTCCAAATGGCAAATAAAACATTAAATATCACTGTTAAAATTAATGACCTTTTGATGCTCAGTATAGTCTAATTTATAGAAACAGTTATGCAGCAGAAACGACTTCACTTTGGATTTAAACTTTTCTATGGAATTTAATCGTTGTTTTAAAATAAGTGTTTTAAAATAATGTACATGTATTGTATGTGAATGTTTTGTAATGAGCTGTTGATACTGTCACCTGATGGACGTGATTACTACGTCGAGTGTTAAAGTTATAGAATTCGTTTTCTGAACATATATTCCCGTCCTTAAGCTAGTCATTTTTGATAAAATTTCTGATTCGTAAATCAACATACAAGTAATGGTTAAATTTCTAGATTAATAAAGAAAGGCTTACAAGAATCACGTGGGTGGGATTTGATTATTATTCGTACAATTTCTTTTTGTAATCTAAGACTCTCGGAGATATAAGATGTGTTTCCCCAGAATATTATGCCATATCTCAGATGGGAATGAACATTCGCGAAATATACACAACGAGCAGTATGAAGGCTGACTGAATTTGATAGAATTCTGAACGTGTAGGGTAATGAACTTAATTTTTTTCGACGTCTTCCTACATTTACTATAGCGAGATACAAAGTTATATTTTATTCAGATAAAATTAGTTCTTTCATTAACGTAATGAAACATTTTTGAAAATTTTAGTAGTTTTCGTAATTGTGAGTGAAATATGGGTCCATCCTTCTGTCCTTCCGAAGTTAACAACACTACTACCTAAACAATTCGTAGGATTTTTTGCAAAATGAATATACCCCGATCATTCTGGCCCATCTCGAAGCCCTGCAATTTTGAGAAGAGTTCTTACAATTTTGTAGGTACATTGCATGAACCTTCGGGGACATTTTCAAAATTTTGTCAAAAATGGCTCTAAATTTTTCCTTTAAATTTCCTGTAAGAATAGAGTCGATTCGATTTTCACTATTAAATTAAAAAATTACATTTTTTGGCCAATTAATTAAGATTTTTAAAAAAATTTATTTTTCACAATTAGTTCCTTAATCCATCAGACACAAATTTGATACTATAAGTAGTTTTCGCGTAATTTTGAGTGGAATATGGACATTTAATGGCGAAAGGCCTTTCATGGAGCTTTGTTGACGTCAGGTGCCAGCTGTATCTAAGCTGTGACGCACTGAATATGAGAATTCAGCCAGTATGCACAGAATGAGAATATGCGGACTAATATAATCAAAGATTTGAATTTTTCAGTCAAAATTGGATCTGTTTCATTGCTTTTGGATTTCTCAGTGTGCCTGGGTATCCAGCGAAACTAGAGATACGTCTAACATAATCGCAGTTAGGTGCCCCATTTTGACCTTCTGAATGTGGTCTAATGGACCTAAGACTGTGGTTTTAGCCTAGCTATGTCACAGTAAAGATTTTTATTTGAAACTCAAGTCAAAAATCGAATATTTATTAAATTGTACCAGACGGGTGACGATTTTAGACGGAATTTCAATTTTTATACCTCTGTAATTTTACATTTTAATTGATTTAATTTTTATACCATTTAATTGACGGAGCTTTGCATATGAGGTCGCTCACAGGAAACCATTGATGGACATTGGAAAATCAATCCGTACACCATGCATATAGAACCTTCCGGAGCGTGGACTGTTGCACTGGAGGATGCATCGCACTGCATTGGAACCCGTGGGGTCGGCGATGGAGACGGTAACGATGGAGACAGTGACGACGGTGGCGACAGAAACGACGATGGAGGTGTCGGAGGCAGTGGTGGCGCCCGCGCCGGCGACAGCGTTTGGAGATGTGTGTCCATCATTCCGTCGGCACTGCCTACAAAGCGTCGATCAGTCTCCACTAAACATTCAGAAGGTGTCGGCCCAACAGAGTATTGCAAAGATTGCACTGAAGAACTGGGAGATTATGCGCCTACTGGTGAGCTACAACTGCTCAACTCGCTAGGCAAATCTCACTCAGTGCCTGGCTTATCAGGTGCGTGTAATCCTATCAAAGTGACAGAGGTATCATGGAATGTTATCTCTTCGTTGAATTGTGTTTTGGAAGAAGATTACAAATAGAATTTGAAGTGTCAATTGCAAGTGAGGAGAGATTGCATTTAAAAAGGTTATGTGTTGTAGATCAATATATTTGAATTTTTTTGTGAAATCGTCTTGTTATTTTTTTTTTTTTTTCAAGATATCGGTTTTCATTTCTTATGTTTATTGAAAATGGGAAGTGCGAAAATACGGCTATTAAATATCACGGACAGAAGTGAGCAAAGAAAGATAGGTCTCGATATCAAATGCGCTAAACTTTTTCCTTGTCCGCTCGTAGATCTTAATGAAAACTCGAAATGTCGTAGTAAAGCGGATCCTACCCTTCATAAAAAGGTAGTAAGTCAATCGTTTATTACGCATTTACAGAAAAGTAAAACCTTTGGTTGAACTATCAAATGACAAGATCTCGAAAAGTTTCTGATAGAGATTCAAGAATTAAAATATTCATAAATACTTTTTTGTACATTTATTTGCTCTTTTTGTCCGAAACATTGATTTTAGAAAAATAGTAAATCGGTCCAGGTTTGTAAAGATGCTATCACTACTTCATAGAAATGAATGCCGTTCAAAAGGAAACTTCATTTAGAGATGTAACCTTATTTCGAAAGCTAATTTACTTCAATAATATTAATTTTGAATAATGAATGTTCAATACTACCCATTCCTGCTCTTCTATGATTCGTAAGTAGGCTGCGGATTTTGCATATTTGCGATTTTTTTCTTTAAACATAATAACGTGCAAGAACACAAATTATTTCATGTTGTTTGGGATCAATACACATTTTTATTGTCATATTTTTACATATTTATGATTATTGAGCATTTTTCATTTTAAGAGCATATATTTCATATTTTTCACTTTTTAATTTTGTTCGTGTTTCTTCGTAAAATGCGAACGTTGATATGGCTTTCGAGCTTACATCATATGTTTGTAAATAGAGCGGTTCATTTCATCAGAAAGTCTGTATCCAGACGTGTCTGCGCGCCATAGGAAACAAGCAGCGCCGCGTCATGGCCATAGGAAACAAGCATGCCTGACCAGCCCCTGATCCTCTCTGCTCGCGTTGAGTGAACTATTTCGTGTTCGGTGTCACAACCTCATGAGGACGTGGCCACAACAGCAGGAGCACCGGCTTTGAAAATAGCGGAGGTTGGAGAGATGAATTTAGTTCTCATTGGCTCTGAAATTACGTTAACCCTTATTGATTCGAAATATGCTTTAACTCAATCCGGTTTTGTAGTTTTGGTTCAGTTTCTTTTCCGATCGTGGTAACCTGTGTTGTGTGCGAATTAAATCAAGATAGCATGCCAAAAAAAAGCTCGAGTGCTTCCTTTCTGCAAAGTTGGATTGCAGGCAAGAACACTTTCACTTTAAATGGGAAAATATATTTTACCACACTTGTTGCTTCTAATATACCACGGAGAAAGCTGAATAATTCTGTTTTAGTTGTGTTTTGAAGAAATTCACCAACAAAACTTCCTCTTAACAAGACTACATGAATCCTTTCTATGAAAAGTGCTCAAAAAATTACTCTAGATGTGATAAAAAAATTCGTTTACCTGATTTTCAACTGATGAAACAACTGATTCCTAGAAAGTAAATAGCTAATGTAGTTGTGGTAAATTGGATTCCAAAGATGAGGATTTCTGCATTTAATTATGTGCAGTCTTAGAGAAAATAAACCATGCCACCATTGCAAGGATCTTGAGAGATGCATTGCGCGTTTATTGGGGCCAGTTGAAGAGCACGAAGAGAGATTCTTGGCATTTCTGACGGATAGAAAAGCATACATGCAGAAAGTAATCTCTTCAAGTGTTCTACCTTTAAATACACTCATTGCTTTCATTGTTCATGGCCTGCATCGTGCTGTCGAAAAGAATTGTTTGCAGCGCCCTAAATTTAATAATTTTACTTTTTCAGTTAAAAGACTTTTCGTCAATGCTCCGTTGAGAACACAGGTATTCAAAGCGAAACTATTAGAAATTCCCCTTCCGCCAGAGCCTGTTCTTACAATATATAATAGAACGCGAACATGGCTCAATGCTGTCCTTTACCACTGGTCACACATTTGTTCTATTAAGAAGATACTCCCTTCATTGAACGCAGATTGGACATGTATTAATTGAGCAATAATGGCTGCAAATGCTGAAGGAATCAAAAGCGAACTAACAAATATTGTGCACACTTCATAACTTGCCAAAATTCATTACCAAGCTTTAAGAACGTGATCTAGAACTAACTCCTGCAGTTAAGTTATTCAACTCTGCAGGAACGTCATTCAACAATTTGCCAGAACAAGAAAGGCGAGTTTTAGCAGAAAAAATGAATAAAATTTACAGGATATTTACAGGATGAAACGCATGGCGTTGAAAATTAGACAGCTAAATAAATCGCAGCTTTTTAAGTATAGCCCTCTAAACTCATGTGAAGTAACGAGGGGTTTTGCGTTTTTTAGGCAACTAAAACGCATTTGGGTGTTTTACGACACCTGAAGATGTGATAAATTCGATTCCTCTCGACAAGACAGATCAAGTGGCACAATTCTTAGCCGATTCTCTCTAAGAAATTCTGGAAGAATTGTCGAAAAAAGTGAGTGATGGTTTTAGTGTGGTGTATTGGGTGAACTTCATGTTGTCAGAGAATAGTGAAAACTACGGTGTCAGGAGAGACAAACAAGTAAGAGAGGATGGTCTGATATTATGGAGGAAATAATATAGGTTAAAAGAAGAGTAAAATTGTATAATTTCAGTAAATATAATAAGATGTTATAACAATAACAAAGTATGCATGAATTCCTCGATGCCAAAGGGAAGTAGCATTTAGCCAGGGTCGGATCCAGCCGATCATTTTGGAGGGCCATCATAGATTTTTGTTAAATAATAAACATTTGTTATTATGTTGTATATTATTTTTGTAGTGTATATATGATACAATAAATATTATTTTTCAGAAAATCACATAATTGTAACAGATATTTAAATATTTATATGGTAGACTACTTTTGAAATATTTAAATCAATTTGGCCAAATAAAAGAAGGCAACAAACGAAAACTTTAGGCCTTTGGGTGGGGCCATGGCTCCCAAGGACCCCCTCGGATCCGCTACTGCATTCAGCACAGTCACTGAGATAAGTAAAATGAGGATTTAGAACATCAGGCTTCAAAACGACTATGAGTACATTGGTGATACGCTGTGAATTAATACTCTTTTTTACATGAATCATTACGACATAACTCAACCGATTGACGATAATTAAATCTTATTTTGTTATAAAACAAAAAATTAAACAAATGTTTTAATCGACACTTTTCCTATAATTTTGATGTGCCTGAAAATGGACGAGCCAGGCGACTTAATAAGTTGAAAGTTTATTTTTATTATGAATTTCCAAAGCACAAATCACATGTTTTTATCATGAAAATACTCACCGAGGGCGCCACGCTAAGTTGTTGTTGTTGTTGTTGTTGTTGTTGTTGTTGTTGTTGTTGTCGTCATCATCATCATCATCATCATCATCATCGTGTCGGCCATTTCTGACCACGCTACACGCTCTCTTCCGAGGCCTGGTCTTTTCCTATCCTGGAGAGAGATTAACATATGTAATTATGGGGATCAGCTTTTCAGCTGTATCCCTTCGTAAGACAAGGTTGTTAAGCCTTGGATTATGGATTATGAGGTGATAGGATGATGATGAGGGGTGAAGGTAGAATCACAAATACAACTATGCCCAAGCAGGACACGAACCTGACTGAAGGACCACTTTGCTGAGTACTTATCAAGTATTAGCTCACTTAAGATAGTTTTAAGCGAACTATCGTCTGAGCAGGACGCCGCTCAGTGCACTCGGCTTGACCCCGTCAAGTTTTGGATGTAATTATACGCCCGTGCATTAACACCCTCTTCCTGCTGAAGAAATGAAACGGTCCACATCGTACAGTGGTTCAAGGCCTCGAAAAGCTAGCGAAAATGTGAAAGAGTTGTCTAATTGAAAAGTTCTCAGGTAAATAACGGTTTTGGGACTCGCTAATACCAAAAAGGAAGACAAAAATTCGAAAATAAAATGGATGAAATAAGCAGACTAATTTTGAAATATAAAATGAGACACAAATTTCTTTTCTTTTTTCTTCTAGGGCTTTATCCAGCCACCGGTTACCCTTTACGTCCCGATGGGACGCATATTCGTCCATACTCTAGACCAACACATTTGCGGGCTCCTCTGATCTGCGAGGCCCTCCACGACAACACATACAAAGTCAAGGGACAAACAACCATGCCCACGGCGGGACTCGAACTCGCAACCCTTCGGACCAAAGCGCTGAGTCGGTCCTCGCTCTTAGCCACCTCGGCCATCCAGGTCGGCACATTTCTTTTTAAATTCGGTAATTTAAGATTTTTTTGGGGTGTTGATTACAAAATCAAGTCAAGTTTGAAAAACAAACTGGATCCACTATGGCGGAATTTTTTTTAAACATAAACCCAATGGCGAATTTCGTATTAAAATTAGTTTATATAATAATGATAGGGGCGGATTTTGATCACCTAAAACATCGCCAAAATCACCAATAAAATTCTCTTAAAATGGCTTGCAGCCTTTCGGATTGGACTATTTTTTTACCAGGATATCTTTGTTACGAAATCGTCCGAACAGACAATGGCGTTGATGGCCGTTACAGGCAGATTGGATTACCTACAACGGCTGACTAAATTTCTGAGCGAATAGGGCACTCAGGTATTCTGTGGATAACATTTATTGCATCTCGTAATAATATTCAAGAAACGTATACCTCCAGACCACTCCACCTATTCCACTGACCCAAATAGCACGAAGAGTAGTTTCCACCTCCAAATCACAGAGGGGTGCACCTTCGTTGACAGATTGACATACAGGACCACGAGAATCAAAAGGCATATGATTATAAATAAATTAGGCACGGAAGATAATAGTGCAAGGTTTTGTTTTCCATTTCAGTAGCCTATAAAAGCCTGTTCAGTGATAAAAAACAACAGAATTTATGACGATATTAAAAAACAGAGTTGAAAGACCAGCCAGAGAGAAAAAAAAGACTTAACTTTTAATATCTATTCCAACATTGAAATTAAGACAAATGTAGTTTTTTCATTAATAGAGAAAATAAAACTTGACATAACATGTCAAGAAAACAAGTGTGGAATTTCTTCTGATTTCTGTCCCCATTTTTCATGGGAGTTTTCAAATCATCAGGTCTTTTAATGAAATATTCATAAGATGGCGGGTTAGTCATGTAACAGAAACTGTTTAAAAATTCAATTATTTAATCATTTTCATTATGAAACAGACCATGGATAATTGGATACCTAGGTAATGAAGATTCCACTACATATTCTCATACAGAAGTTAGCTGAATGCACTTCCTTTTGAAAAAAAAAATTGAAAGTAACTGGTGAATTCTAATCACGTTACTAAGTTCACTGAATAAAGCTAACAGATTAATTTTGTAGGCGTGCTACATTGAGGAAAGTCTGGAAGTTTGTTTAATTTAAATTTCATACGACAAGAGATCGCATAATTTAAGGGGGTTGAATACTCACTGACAATAGCTACCATTAAGTGGTGAAAGTTGTGAAAAGAAAAAGAAAGGAAAAATACACACACACACACTCCATAATTTTTGTCAATCTTATTCATCGAATGTAGCTGATCACTTTACAGCCAAATAACTAGTTATTTTTTCTATCCAGAGGGAAAAGATCCCATCAAATATTCAAGAGTTGTTGCTTCAGGAAAAGAAAAGACATTTAGATATATACAAGGGATCAGGATATTTAATTTGAAGATGACATTACAATAAATATATAGTTATGTATTTCATGTCTCTAAAAATATGGGTTTAGTTGGAGCTTTGTGCGAGTTCTATTCAAACTTTTTTTTTAATTATTAATTTGTTGCGTCCTTAATTTTATCATTATTGAAGCAATGTGTCTCTTCGCCCCGTGTTGAGCATTGCACGTGAATAATTCTCCATTAATATATCTCATAAGCAGAGAGTATAAATGAATGTAAGTCTCTCTTGTCTGTCAGTTGTCAAGAGCACTGACAGGTAGAATCTCCACGTACGCGCCTCCTACTACGTGCTCCTGCGTCACTACCCAGCGGCCAGAAATGGGAAGGAATTAGGAGAGGGGTAGGGTTTGGGACACTTTACAGGGGTTGGACTAGCCCTTGTGAAGCAGCCAAACTCATTTTGTTGAAACAAATTTGACACGAGATTCGACGGGAATCAAACCCGGACCTCAGTGGTGAAAGGCTAGCAACTTCGCTATGTGCCACAAGCGAGCCAACTTTATTATCATTATTATTACTAGCAGTAGTAGCTTAGTAGAAGTTGCAGCAACTTGCTGAATGACACTGCACAAGGCAGATTATAAATCCCGAAGGCTTTGGACTCCCATACTTAATTAGAAATGGTAAGTTAAATATAATTTCAGTATTTTAAATGCAATGAAAATCGGAGTGTGTTTTATTCTCAAAGAAATCCACCATAATGCACATTGAATTTGAATAAAATGGATTTATAATAAAATCTAAGAATGTTTTCATGAAATTGTTTACTTCTTGAGAAACTAGGTTCATGGCCTTGGTAGAGGCATGGTAGATCAAATGAGGTAGACTCCAGCACCAAGACAGAAAGTTGCATTTGAAGTGATATTTCTAAATCTAGTTATAGTAGTTAAGACCTTGGTGGTCATAGACATTTTCAAAATCTTACTGTTAAAACATACAGACAATTAAATTATATCCATACTTAACACTTTATTGCATGTTTTTTATTTTTACCTGCAATAATTATTTTTCATCACATTTATTTATTTAAATTAAGAGAAAAATAATAAAAAAAATTCAGAAGTAAATATTGCTTGAGAAAAAGACAAAACTAAATTATGTTACTCTTCCAACAAAATGTGCTATATTTTACAATTTTAAAAAATTTATTAATTTTTCAAATTGTTTGTGATAAAATAAGTATCAAGCAAGTCAATAAAATGAGTATCATTCGTATTTTAGTTTGATTATTTTAACTAAAAAGGTTTCATTTCTGATATATGGAAACTGTGTGGGCTACCAGGAAGTTCTGATTCACGACGCTACTATATTACTATCACTTTATATCATTATCTTATTGTGTTTACCACCTAACAATGCATGGGGTTACCTAAACGCATTATGTACATGACATGTAATATAAAATAGTTATGACCTGAAAAACATTATGTTACAGCTGAGTTGCACTATGCAAAAAAGGGTTAAGTATTTTAAAACACATAAGCAATGTGAAGAATGACACCACACAGAATTGCTCTCTGACCTACTTCTGATTGTGTAATGTGATGCTGACTATGCTCAAAAAGAAATTTATCACTAGGTTTTCTATTGTGATGCACATGCATACTTTCCTTTTGAAAAATGAAGTCTGATTAACAGATTGGAATCACTCTTCACTAAGGTGCCTTGCTTGCATTTCTTAGATTCTTTGTAAGGAAGCTGATAGATTATGATGCCTTCTTCCCCTTTGGACATGCTCTAGCATATTCAGATAAAAGAATTTTTTTCGATTGTTTCATTTCCATTTCTAAAATAATCTTGATAAATATCGTTTGTGCTTTGAGAAGTCACAGATAAGTTTTGCTACTTCACTTCTTTTGATGCTAATTATTTCTATGCACTTTCAATACCTTCTGTATAATAAAAATTCACAAGGCTATTAGGATTTTAAAAATTCTGTTGCCTGTCAAACAAATAACTACTTAATCTACCTAAAATTCTTTAGTTTATAAAAATGTACTGCTGCAACTTTTCACAACTGTGCTTCCCAAATTGGTTCATTCTTAAAATATGCAAAGAATGATCAATACAGAGTCTTGCCACTAAAATAAGGCAAATTCAATAGGCATTACCTGATCAATAGTTTTACCTGAAATTCCAATATATATTGAATGTTTTTTCATTATTTTGTAATACAATTATGATAAAAAATTCAATATATAAGTCAGTCTTTATTTCAACATTAACTTCTCTTGGGAAATTTTAAGCATACATCAAATGAAGTTCAACAAGTTGAGGAAAAATGTTCACAATGAAATAAAAAACAATTGATGATTCAGAAAAGAAATTTTCATTTATAAATCATTATAAAAAAAAATAGTATTGTAAAACGGCAAAAAATAATATTCATCACAGAGTATTGTACTTTTAAGTAGTATCAAGAAATATTGGCAAAAAATTTATACAAAAATATAGATAGATTCAAAACTACCATAATTTCTAATTCTCTAGACAGATTTCTCTTTAACAGAACCATCTGCCATTCCGTAGAACACTTTGTGGGCCATATTTACAAACAATCCGGTTTCAACCACTCCTAAAACAGAGATAATATTTTTATTCATCTGCTCAAAAGAAATTAAATAAAGGGCTTGGCTCTAAATAGTCCTGTGCCATACCAACTTCATTTTGGGATATAAGAAGATATGGTTTCAATCTGACTTTCCTTATCACAGAGTAAAGCAGAAATGACTTCATAGTTCATTTGATACAGCAGCACCACAATACACAAAAATGTTATACCCAATATGGTGAGTACATTAGTAGATTTGCCTTATTGTTGCTGTACACATGGCATTGCACTATTTAGAGTCAAATCCTTCAAAAAAATCCATAAAAAGAAGAGTTAATTTAAGGTCATACCTGGAATCATTTTTATTTTAGTGTTTGTAGACTCCCAATCAAATGACTTTTCAGGAAATATCCAGTCTAATATGAAATTACCATTGTCTGTGACAACTGGACCCTGCAAACATACTTGTTACTCCATATGTGTGGAAAAAATGCAACATTTACAAGACAGAATTGAATAGTAATGATGAAAATTGTAGTTCAGCAAAAAATAAAAATTCGAAATTCAATTATTATGTATTATTGTAAAAAAATTATTGATGCTATTAATTAATAAAAATTAAATTGAATAGCTTATTCACACATATGAACTTCATTTTTGAAGGGCAACACGTTCTTTTGGAACAAGTCACAAAACTCATAGCTCCTAGAAGAAAATATTTGAAAATTCCACAATTTGATTTGTTTGTTAGATGTAATTATGTAATAAAATTCTTTTTTATTATTAAATGATCCCATTAATTTAAAGACTCAGAAGATTATTTTTCAAATTTCATTTATTTTCACTTGCTCTAATACATACAACATATCTGATAAATGTTTTTACAAACAACTTTTCAATACTTCAAGAAAGACGAAAAATGTATCGTTGAAACATTGTACTATTAGAGCAAGTGAAAATAACCAAAATTTGAAAAATTACTGTCCAGTCATATTAATAATAAAATTCCCATTTACTGAAATATAATGGAATGTTATAAATGATATTTTGATTGATCACAGAACCAAGTGCCCCAGCTGGAAATTCAATCTTGATCTAGTATACCCCTTGATGCTCCAACTACTTGAGCTTCCAAGGCAATCAACTCTTCGAACGGCCAGTAGGGGATAAAAGTCTTGTTGATGTGATGATCAGGTGGTGAAATATATGGAATAACTGAATGTATTTACATTTTGAAGTGAATTGGGTTAATAGGGTTATATAACACACACAAACATAAATTGTTACAACTGTATTTTAAGTCTCAATGCACTCACAGCCTTTTGTTTAGCCATTCTCAGTTCTGCTTTCCCTCCCAAATCTTCTTCAATTTTTTTCTGGATAGGAACAAATGCCATTGGAATTACTTCTATGGGAACGCCTTTTTTATACTTTTCTCCCAATACCTTTGAATCTTTCCTGAGGAAGATTAAAAAACATTTAAAATTTCAATATTTAACAAAAAAATTGAATTCAAATGAACAAAAGTAAAAACTTACATGAAATCACATACTATTATTAACTGCTTGGCACAAGAAGCAACAATTTTTTCCTGTGTTAAACAACCTCCTCCTCCTTTAATAAGAGTCAATTTAGCATCAACTTCATCAGCTCCATCAATGGCACAATCAAGCTGCAACATACATCAACATTGAAAGAATTTGTTGGTACAGTTTCTTTTCCAATTACTATGGGTTACTTCTATATTTCTGTTAAATAACAATAAACTCTTTATAAAGGAACCAACCTTTGGGTTGCGGTCCAAGTCACTTAGTACCAAATTATGTTGTATTATCAATTGCCTAGCTTGGAAAGATGTTGGTACACAAACAATACTCAGATTTTCCAACTTGACTCTTTCCGCTGAAATAAATTTTTTAATGTTTAGAGTGCACAGTAATAAAAATCAAAAACCTATTTTCATTAAATAACCAATACACACTTACCTAACCTTTCAACTGCGTACACAATTGTGGAGCCACTTCCAATACCCAGAACAAAGTTATTCTAAATAAAATATAATATTTAATTATTTTTTCTTTCATACCACCGCATATATAACCAACAAAGTAATTAACAACTTACTTTCACATATTCGTCGACTGCCTTAACAGCTGCGGCTTTTTTCGCAGCATCAACCGAACTCATTTTGACAGAACAATACAACCGATGATGAGAACGCAAGTTTTTATAAGATTGCGTTTTAACCTGACACCAGAGCGTACACCTTGAAAGGTAACTCACACGTGCAGTTCCGCCGGTACAACAATACGATGCATGCAAGTAGCGTGCAGCTCGTGTGCTCACGGCGCTTACAACAGTTGCCACAGCCATGGTCTTGTCCGTGGATGGAGGCTGTGGCGCTACTTATGCTTTATTCTTCGATTTGTTAAAAGTGGCCGATGACATTTGGTCAATGTTACACCTTATACAATGAATCTTTTAACAGTGGTAAGCACATTTCTGAGGCCACGAGCCCCATTGAGAAGGACGTTCGTGAATTAATTAAAAATATTTATTTTATAAGGCAGGGGTGTAACATTGGTCTAGTGTCATCTGGCACTTTAAAAAATCGAAGTATAGGAGTTCCATCTGTTGCGAAATTCTGTAATGTGTCGAAAGACACTAACTTTAACTTGTGGGAGTAGTGCTCCCTAAATTCGTGGTGATCTTGCATTCTGCTTACAATACTAGTTAAATTAGTATCAGTATCCTTAATATTTTGGAGAAAAAATATGTTTGACTTTAATTTCCCAGTTCCATATGCACATTTCCAGTAATTTATATACATCATTTCATTTGTGATTGGAAGTGCTTTAAATGACTTCAAATGAAGTTTTCCGAAAACTGAATAGATTTATGTGAAAAAGAGCTTCAAATTTCGGTTCACAGAACGGTAAAATTGAAGAAAACAGTTCTAAATTCTTCAACAAAAATTTTCATATAGGACGAAGTTTTACTCTTCTTTAATATTATTTAGGTTCTATAATTAGGAAACCGAAAAATTGAAAAAATATTAATAAAAATGTACTTTGGGGCAGTGATAGATTGCAGCTGGCAAGAGGATTGGGCAAAACCAAAAAGCCTTTCCACACCAAGGAAATTTGAAAACTTTACTTTGAGAAAGTCTGTGCCGTTCTGTAGCACCACTAGTTACTTTCTCGAATACGTACAAACATACGGAGTAATATACGTAGAATAGAGAAAGTTCTGTATTGGTGCACAAAATCGATTTCGAGATTTCACTGAAATATACGTTTTGGGGTCCCCTGATAATAATAATAATAATAATAATAATAATAATAATAATAATAATAAATAATAAAATACTAATCATTAGAAATATTTAACGATATTAATGATGCCTAGTGCATTTAGCAAATTCAGGATGAAGGAAAAGAATTTTGGTTGGCATTCTCCTTTTACATCAGTCCAACTGCAATTTAACACAGGCAGGATGGGATATGCCAGTTCTTTTTTCTTTGCTTCAACTTGAACAGTCAACATAAACAGAGAATCAATAGGATTAGAATTTTTATTTTTGTTTTTTAAGGGAGGTAGTGATGTGATTTGTGTATTCCTTCACATGTTGTTAAGCAGGAAAGCTTTCAATTTACTTTTGAATCTATGTATTGTATTAATATCTTTAATATCATGGCTCAATTTGTTGTAAAGTGTAATGCCCTCTATTGGGGTACTTTTTTGATAAAGTGTAGTTTCAGAATGGGGAACATGTAGGTTATCCTTTTGTCGAGTGTTATAGTTGTGTACATCAGAATTTAGAGTGAAAGTGTTTTCCATGAGAATCTTCTATGTGAAGACAACTATTTCAAATATGTACATGCACGGTAGTGGAAGAATCCTTAATTTTTTGAACAAGGGTTTGCAAGACTCCAGCTTATGAGTGCTGGTCATTGTTCGCAGTATTCTTTTTTGGATAATAAATGTACGAGTGCTTTCAGGGGCATTTCCCCAAAATATTAATCCATATTTCAAGTGTGAGTGCACATTTGCATAACATATCAAAAAAGTTTTTTCTTTCAAAACGTCCGTCTATCTATGGTCTGTGAACAACGCTTACGCCTAAACTATTCATACTATTTTTTTCCAAAATCTTGAAAACTCAAAAGTTGTTTTGTGAAAAAGAGCTTCAATTTTCACATTTACAGTAACACTAAAACATTTTCTTAAAATAGGCTCCAAATCTTTCAAAGAAAATTTCCATATAGGACGACGTTTCACTCTTCTATAATATTCTTAAAGTAATATTTCGGTTCTACAATTAGAAAACCGAAAAATCGAGAAAGTTTTTAAAAAAGTAGTTTGGGCGGCGATAGATGGTATCTGAGGATGGGACAAGGCCGAAAAGCTGGCCCGGATCAAAGAAATTAGAGAACTAACTAGTACGAGAAAGTCTGAGTCATTCAGTGTCACCACTAGTTTTAAAAGTTAGAAAAATTGTAATTTGATTATACTCTTGATTTATAGTTTTGCTGCAACAAAAAAGTAATACTGAATTACACATTTTGGAATATTGTAAATTCGGGTTTCTTTGAGTGTAGTCTCTTCTATGGACTGAAACTCTCTATCATTAATCTATTAAACGAACAGAAACTATTATGTGGTAATTTAGTCACGCGGCCAATGAAGTATAAGGCGAAATTTAAATTAGAACATCGTTTTGCTTATGAGTCAAAATAACAAATCTGCCAAACAAATGAATGTGCATTTGAATTGGGAATATCTATTAACTTGTTTTGTGTTATTTTACAACAACATGGGTTCATCAAAGAAATGGTGGATACATATTCTAGGGAAGAACAACTTTCCAATATATTCCAAGCTAAGTGTAGTATCTCTTAAATTCAGCAAAACTTACTACGCTATTTCTTCATTATGCGTGTGTATATTAGGAGGTGGTTTGGTGTATTTAACTTTAAACAAAATCGCGAAAGGTGCAATTAACGAAGTTCCATCGCAAGCTTCAATGTACGACTCACCAACTAAAACATCTGGAAAACGCATATTTTTCAAGATCGACCCGAAAAAAAAACAATAAACAAGAGCAAAAATTGACGGAGCTCACTGCTCGGGAAGAACGATTCATCAAATTTGCGTCTGTGGAATACGATGGACAAGTTTACATGACACCAAGGGATTTTCTTGATGCGATGATCGTTCAGGAACCTAGACCTAGGTTAAAACGCAAACTATTATCTGAAAGAGAATTAGAAAATATTAGAAAAGCTGCATTAGACTTTAAAGGTCGCAAACAAAAGTTAAAAGAAGCTGATAAAATGTTTCACAGCCTTCAGAATAATGGCATCGTGTCCTATATCGAATATTTGTTTTTGTATTCATTTCTAATTGAACCTCAAGCAGAACGTCAAATTGTCTTTAATATGTTTGCTAGAAATGAAAACTCGTATATGAATAAACAAGAATATCTTGAAATGGAAAAGATTTTTAGCACCGTCTGGAAAGCAAAAAGGGGAATATCAGAAATACGAACTAGCATAACTAAAGATTACGTAGACGATGAAAGTGGTCTTCAGAGGAGGCATTTAGTAGATACTACTCTACTAATATACTTTTTTGGTGAATACGGAAAAAACATGTTAACCTTTGATGCTTTTGATGAATTTATTTCCCTTTTGCGAACCGAAGTTCTGGAAGATGAGTTCCATGAATTTGCGAAAGGAAAGAAAACTATAAGTCCAGTGGACTTCATAAGAGCGTTAATTAGATACTCTCAGCAGGATACGAGTAACAACAATATATTCATTCAAAGAGTTCTGGAAGGCGTTAGTGAAGACATAGAAATTACATTTGAAGACTTTTTCAATTTTTGTACGTTTCTGAACAACTTGAATGATTTTTCCATGGCCGCTAGAATGTCTGTACTTTTGCACAAGAATCTGTCCGAAGAGGTGTTTCAGCGCATCGTACGTATCTGTGTGGGTAGAGAAGTGAATCCATCTGTTATTCATACAGCTTTCGTAGCATTCGATGACGAAGGAAACGGAAATATGAATTTTATGGAATTTATTTCCGTTATGAGAAATCGTCGAAATAGGTTGTTTAAGTTTCAAACCAGACGTAGAGTTTGGAGAGCATTCAAACAATGTATGCGAGAAGAAATACGAAAATCAATCGTTAGGCAAACAATTGCTTAGGTGAAATTATTTTTTCGCTTTTGCCGTATTGCATTATTAACATAGGTGCAATAAAATGAAAGGGTGGATAAAAATTTGAACAACGTTGAAAATCTCGAAATAACAAAAGCTACGGATACAAGAGACATAAAAAGCTAGAAAACTGAATTGTTTTACTTTACAGTGTACATTCTAATCCACTCAAGTCCATTCTGTATGAGGGCACTGGTTGGCATTAAATCTGATTACTTTCAAGGAGGTAATAAGATGACTGCTATCAATCTGTCAATTGGAATGGAAACAGTTCATCAATAACATTCATTATACTAAAACCAATAAACTGCTTTAAGAAAAATTAAAATATTACATTTGCTTAAGAAGAATTAGCCTTGTAGTTCCACACCAGACAACTCAAACTTGAAAGTTTGTAGACTCATTGTACAGATTATTGGGACTCTTATAAAAAAAATGTACAGGTTAGTGGACTCTTATCAAAAAATGTTTCGACCAACTTAATAGCCATTTCCGAGTCAGGGAGTTTCAAAGCCCTTGAGCAATTTGGAGCTGATTTTTAGCAATTTCTTAAATAAAAATTTCAATATTTGTGTGTAGTTGAAATTATTTTCTAATTATAATAAATAGTTTTAAGGCTTATTATTTTTTGAATTAGTGTTCAGAGAGTTTCCCAAATCTCTGTGCACTTTGTTTTTCATTTATCAACATTAACGTAACATTTGCTCCTCTATTATTATCTATTTCGTAAGTCCATCATCATATTAAGGCACCTTTATTACCATCTCTAAACTCATTTCTAATGTTATTCAAGTAACTCGCTGAAAATAAATAACAATGACGTTACAAATGTGATTCTCACATGAAAAACAGTCTAGCTGCACCACAGTGTTTCCTTCTGTTCGTTTAGGAAACACCCAACCCTTTTTTGTTTGGGATGGATGGAACTTGCTAGATTATAGCAAGAAAAGCGGGTAGTAACTGTTCAATTCTGGTTTAATTTTCAATGTCAGACTGAACTCTGTCTTCATGGAGGACACCTGAAATAAAGTGCATTTTCATTGCGGACGACTGCCCTCACCTATCTGGCATACGCCATTCTGTGTGTTCTATACTATCCGTTCTGGCAAACATTAGCCGTCAAGTGTAAGTTGTGTAAGTAAGGAGAGAGAGGTTAGGACACGATATAGGAAGGAAAGATCGTGCGCGGTCTGTGGCCCGTTTGTGAAGGTACTGCTCCGCAGTGGCGTAGGCTCTGCGATTGATGTATCGATGGATGCGATTGATGTATCGCATCCTCAAGTTTTTCGTCTCGTTTAAAAGTTAGTTAAAATATTTTTCTATTCCTCAAGTACATCTCTGAGTTCCGTTGGTACTTTTCGTTTTCTCCCCATGCGCTTTCCGGTAGGCGTCTGCCAGTCCGTGGATGTGACAGGCCGAAAAACATCCCTTCGATGGATTCGCTTCGTTACCGAGGTCATTGAACTCTCACCATGTGCTGTTTGCAAAATGCGAGGTTTCGGTCGGCGGTGATGAAACGCTGACTGTCGCATTTCGGACTTCTCATTGGCGCTTCTGTATTCCCCCTCCCAAAGTTTCGTCATCGCCTCCCAATGATCACGTGTTAACAATTGAGGTGTCCATAGCGGGTTGGGGGAGGGAGAGTTTGAGTACACTTCACATGCATGCGCGTATTATTGTTTTGTTTATTGTCAGAGCAAGCAATGCACAATTAGCAATTCCCAAAGATTCTCAAAGAAGATATAGTAGGTATGTACATCGCAGTATAAATAGGCACCTTAATTGGTCTACCTTGTTTAATCCATAAAACTGATCGCATCCCCATGATCACTGAGCAGGAGACGCTACTGCTGCTCCGGCATTCGCCTGGTGTTGATGGGAGAAACCACAGGAAATTACCGATCAAAGCACACGGTCGCTAGAATTCTCCTGACAGCGACTGAATTCGACCCAGCTGTCTAGCTAGTGTCGAAAATCCTGCCACAGTCGGGACTCAAACCCTAGGACCTCCCGGTCAGAGGCACTGCAGTGACATCAATTAATCCCCTGAGCCACCTAAGTTGGTCAAGTGGTTGGCGCGCTGAGTCGGCTGCACAACACTTTTCTTGAAATTAATCTTGATCCCCAAGCACTGCATGCCCACATTGTAATATACAGAGTAATATACGTACGTAGTATAGAGAATATTATATAATGCTGTGACGAGTTTTTCGATAGGAAAACTCGTATTGTCGATCCCTGATACAAAAAAGGGGATAGATCCTGTTCTAAAATGTAGTAAATTACTCCCTCTAACACGTTATGTAGTTAGATTTTAGAAATTGTGGTGCCTTGATATCGAAAAATTAATTTTTTCCAAAACGTCTGTCCGTCATCTGTGAACAACACTAGCGCCTAAACTACACGAAGAATTTGTTCCAAATTGAATAACCCTTGTTGATCTAGCTTTTCTCAAAGTTCTGCTATTTTGAAACACATTCATTAATTTTTCAGGTTACTTTACATGAAGCCCCTGAGATATTTTCAAAATTTTCTCAAAAACGGTACCAAAGTTTTTAAAAAAAAATTATTTGTAAGAATAGGGTGACATGCACTTATAAAGGCGGCGTAGGTCCGATTTTCACGGCGTAGGTCCGATTTATCGGCGTCTATCTACAACTACAAAATTAAAGATATTTTTGTTTCAAATAATTCTTTTCTCCATAACTAGTGCTTTCACAAAGGTCATGTACCTCTTTTTGAAAATTTTAGAAGCTTTCGCGCAATATTGCAATAAGAGAAATATTAAATAAATTAAAAAATGCAAGATTTTCTCAAAAATGGCCCCAAATTTTGTCTTTAAACTTTTGTTATGGATAGTGATCATAAATGCCATAAATGACATTAACGTAATTATGCTCTATTCGTTTGGTATTTCAAAAATCACCCACTTGTAATTTTTTTTACATTGAATTGAATTTTGCCTTATTTTACGTGGCGAGACTCAGGCCATGAGGCCTGCTCTTCTGTCTGACCACGCAAATTCCGTTATACTCCTTTCACCAATCATGGGAGAAAGAAGGTATTACTTGGGCGACGAAACAGGCGATTTGAATTTAGCTCAGAGGCATCATTTAGGCTTGAGGATCTTTTACATGCAGTAAATGTACTAACATGGGACAGCCGGCTTTACTTCCCTCCGAAGGAAGGCGTACGAAGGATTTTTTCGCCCTTAAAAATCCACGGATTCGAACCCGCAAACTTGGGTATAGCAGTCCGATACGCTAACCGCTACACCATCGCCGCCGCGAAAATCGGACTCACCTTGTTAATTTTTACATTAGCGGCGATTTGTATATTTATTTATTTATTTATTTTACGTCAAAAAGACAGTTAAAAACTGCGTATGACGTGCTATGGGGAAAAGTGAATTGTGTGCACATTTTCAAAAATTCTGTGATCCCTACACTAAGTCATATACTACTTAAATTTTGAATTTTGAAAGGAGAAAAAACTCCCATGTAGTAAAATCTATTTTCAAGGATAAATAAGCAATAAATTTTGAATTTTGAAAGGAGAAAAACAACAAAAACTCCTATGTAATAAAATCTATTTTCAAGGATAAATAAGCAATAAATTTTGAATTTTGATAGGGAGAAAAAAACAACAAAAAACTCCCATGTAATAAAATCTATTTTCAAGGATAAATAAGCAATAAATTTCGAATTTTGAAAGGGATCGTACATCAGAGGTTTACAAACTTAGCGTCGCGGCTCCCAGGGGCGTCGCGGTGATTTATTAAAAATGATCTTTAGATTTGATTTACTTCAATCGTTTTGTCATTTATGTATTTTGTACTGTCATACTATATGATATTTGTAATATATATGATTTATTTTACTAATTAATTATGGATTAATTGAACCTGAAAAGTGCTTTACCAATAGCCTATGATATCACTTACTTATTTGCGTTGAATATTTAGTAGGCCTATATTAACTCTTATTGTTACAAGGAGAGCCTTTTTTGGAAGGAGCCGTGGATAAATGTTTGAAAACTCTGATATACATTATTGAATTTCTTAAAAGTCCTTCAAATGATGTTATATCAAGTTTCTCGAAAACTCAAAAGTTTTCTGTGAAAATGAGATAAAAATTCCGCATTTTCAGAAACGCTCGAGCGCGATCTTCTCAAAAATGGCTCCAATTTTTTCCTTCAAACCTTTCGTACGTGTTATATGCTTACGTTACGTGCCTATTGCACTATTTAAGATGACATAAAATTACTTTTGCTGCATTCTTTGTTGTTGATTTTTAAATGACACAAATGTAATAGTTTTGAAATATTTCTCACGCCTTTAATATGCACATTCCCAGCGATTTGTATACATTATTGCATTTTTAAGTGGAAGTGCTTCAATGACTTTCCATAAAGTTTTTCGGAAACTCAAAAGATTTCTGTGAGGAAAAGCTTCAAATTTCGCATTTACAGAAACGCTTAAACTTCATTTTCTTAAAATCGGCTCCAAATTTTTCAACGACCATTTCCTTACAGAAAAAGGTTTTACTCTTCTATAATATTTATAAAGTAATATTTCGGTTCTACTATTAGGGAACCGAAACACTGAGAAAAAAAATGTTCTTTTGGCGGCGACATATGCAGCTGGGAGGAGTATATGGCAAGACCGAAAAGCTCACCAGTCATGGAAAATAGAAACCTAATACGAGAAGGTCGGTGCCATTCCGTATCATCACTAGTTTGAACGTGCTCGCAGTTGTGATATACAGTATCTATTACGTGGATAGACAAAAACACAAAAGCATGAGGGACATGCATATAGTATTGACCACAAAGTTGTGAGAACGTTTTGATACTAGCTGGAAAATTCTATACGGGTACATTCCTTCAATATAATAATCGGCGAAGTTTTGCCTTTTAAAGGAGTGAGTTTGTCTCTGTTGATTTTAGTGATACAACGCCTTATTGTTTGGGAAATCGATGTAATTTCGAGAAAACCAATGATTCTGAGAGTTTTCAATTGAAAAAAGAACGTGAATTTTCATTTCATAACAGTCTGTGTTATGTTATACGAATTTTTACATGACAAGAAGAAACGCACATATTACTTCCTTTATGAATTTTACGAGTAGACTGGTAACATGACCATTATTTTATGAATATGTTCTGTTTGTTATCGTATACTGTACATACACACAAGCTACCATACCATTATTCCACAAAAAACATGATTTGCTAATATTCTAACACACCAAATTATCCGGACGAAATGGTTCAATTGTGAGAATAAATCAAGTCACAAACATCAAAGTCACCAGAACTCTTGAGGAAATTTGGAAGATGTTTTAGGACTTCCCTAAGCCATAACCGCAATAAGGAAGCATTTTCCCCCTCTAGATAGCACTGTCCATCTCAGACAAAATACAATGTATTGATTACGAAAGATATTCGAATTTACAAAGGCATCTACATCGGAGCTGTCTCAAAAACTCTGCCTTTTCATGAAATGGTCTACAACTAAAGGACAAACTCACCAATACATACCGAACGTAATACAATGCACTTACTCACCGTACCACAGATGAATAATAATATAATTGTCACATGCTTCACGTAAATCTCGATGACATTATCGAGCATTTTTTCTTCGGGCCACTTACAGTTTGGTATTCTATTTTGAAAACATGTTTGAGAGTGGTAGAAAACCCATTTCGTTTCAAATGCTTATTCTAATGTTTTTGCAACTGCTGCTTTTGGTTCTGCGCATTCACACAACTTCAAATGTCATTATCTGACACCCGGAGCTCAATGTGGGGCGTTTAAATTCAATATTAAGGATTGACACTATTTTATTTACAACCTTCTTCCTTAGATTTCAGATTTTGAAAAAAAATAAAGGCGTTTTCGAAAAACGTTACTGTAGTTTATTTAAACAGAATGTACACAGAAAGATGCATATAAAACACTTATTATGACTTCCACTTCTGTACCATGTTGTCAATTCAATGTTTACTTTCCTAATTGCCTTTTTAATACGCCGTGCGCCAAACGCGGGTTTTCTTGCTTGTTTTCCGTGTGCGTAACTGCTATTTGTTTCAGTGTGCGAAATATCGCGAATGTAACTTCATTTTCTGTGTACGTCTTCTAGAATTCAGTGGGAAATACAATTATTCAAATTATCGTTTCCATGTTGTCGCGGCAGGAAGTATTATTCCGAAGGACAACATGGATAAGAGCAAAAATTTATTGCTTTTTTATCCTTGAAAATAGATTTTATTACATGGGAGCTTTTTTTTTCTTCCAAAATTTAAGAAGTATATGATTTAGTGTAGGGATCACAGAATTTTGAAAATGTGCACACAATTCACTTTTCCCCATAGCACGTCATACGCAGTTTTAACTGTTTTTTTTGACGTAAAATAAATAAATAAATAAAATAAATCGCGAAAAGTGTGGGAAACATCGCGAAGAGTGTGCGAAACATTGCGAACCGTGTGTGAAAAAACACGAAGCGTGTGCAAAACATCTGTAACGATTCGCAATTGTCTTTGGTCTTGGCCACGTCTTTGTTTGTTATTTACAAATAATAATTTTACGACACTGACTGAATTCTGTTTACTTTTGTACAAGGAAGGTAAAATGAAATTTATATTCCTTTGCTTGGCGCATTGCGTTTCGCTCACGGCGTGTTAAAAAATTGGTGCTTCCCGCACTCGTCTCCTGCACAAACTCGACTAGTGCGTGGATCACCTGTTTCGCGCTCTTATTACGTAAACTACTATTCTGAACAGTATCTGTTGCAATTTATTATTAGGACGTTTTCACCAATCCAGGTGATTTCGAAATCGCATTCCCTTGATGCATTTACTTGCTGATAATTTTTTAACTATAAAATTACGTTTTAAATCTTTGCTTAAGCGGAATCAATATTACTCATTACTAGACCTCGGAAATTTAGACACAAAAAAGTGATGTTTTAGATACCTAAAATAGGTAACAAAAGTATGAACTGGTGATAGGAGAGAATGGCGTATGGGAAACGTGAATGGATGGGTGATGTTTTGGATATGAGAAGATCTTAATTTATTATGTCTAGGATTTAGAGAGTTATTTTGTTAAGGAGGAATTGTGGAGAAAGGTAAAGTTTTTAAAATTAAGTGTTGGAGAAATGTGACGTTTTAGGCATTAAAATAGGTTACAAAGTACTTAAACCATGCTTTTAAGAAACATTAGAATTGAAGTTATGTTTCTGGCATCTAAAACTGATCACAAAAGAATTCAATTAAGCAATTTTTATTTTTCTTGAAAGTCAAGTATTTTAATATTATTTTATGGAAGTAAATACAAGCATACTATTTTCCTCACTTCCATTTCTTTTCATTTCATTCATTTGTTCACACTTTTGAACACTGTCAACAGCGCACCCGCAACGGGAATGGGCACCATTGCCCAAGATGTGCGTGCTGATCGGAGGGGAGGGTGAAAAACCTCTTAATATTCAATATCAGAGCTCTTTATGTTCGGTGTGTTGGGTGAGAGATTTCAGTGCATAGTCGATTACATATTCAATCAAGAAATATTCTCGTTTCGGGAAATTCGGGAAAGTATTTGCGTTTCAACAAAAAAAGAAATTAAAAATGAGTAATTAAAATATATTAATTCATCAAAATTACTTGTTTTAGGCAGAATTAGGCAAAACATATTAAAATAGGCATCAAACGTCGTTTAAGGATATTTTTGGCACTATTATATGTCTTCAGTAGACGTATTTTTTCATAATTCGTAAGCATCTGTAATTATTTCCCCCAACCCCCTAAAGGAACTAAATAGGCATTTGTCCCAACATCCGAGGTCTATTCATTACACGAGGCAAATACAAGCGTTAGACATATTTAAAGTTATGAGAAGTGCTGTAGCCCCGCAAACGTAACGACTCTTGCTTCGAACTATCGATTCGGAGAGTGTCCATGTTCAACTTTTATTTAGCACATGCGCAGAGATGTTCAGAGTGAATCGACACAAGCTGCGCTGCTCCAAGTGGCCGACCTCTGAAACACAATCAGTTCGCCCTACAAGACTTCTGCTAGATGTCAGAAAATTACGTCTTTGAATATATACGAAATGCATTGTATTTTAGATCATATACACACATTATGGATTAAAATTATTATCATATTGTTCGATGGAAGAAATCACTTTTTAAAATGTTCCAGAGAATTCTTTATAGAGAGTTTTTATTGAGAATGATTCTAGCAGGTAGAGCTGAAAGGTCGCTTTGGCGAATATTTGGCGTAGAAAATTAGATTTTCTTGTTAATTCACATATTAACTAGCATAGCTAACTGCACTCTACAACTATACTCTACACTCCTGTTATCGAATACCGTTCTTCCTCTCGAGGGAAAAACGCAGTTATTTAGTTATTTTTCTAGCCTTGTAGGGATTTAGTTGAAAATGTGAGTGCTAATTTTTGGAAGCCCAAGCATTAGCTTGGGCAAATAAAAATTTATCATAGTCCAGCAATATTTCATGCCTTTGGTTTTAAAGCCCACTTATTAACAGTAATATTCAATACTAATTCGCCATTTGATATTAGGTATATGATAGATAATCATACTGCAAAACATTAGAATATTGTATGATTAATTATTGCCTCATTCTTCAATATGGGTGTACATAACAATGAATGACAATAATAGAGCCTGAAGATGTTTTGGTGGAATCATTGTAGTCGAAAAACGAAGCAATCAAATAAGCTATCTTAAAAAACTTTAATTTCTTAATAAAATATATTTTTCTTGCAAGCAGTCAGATGGAGCAACTTTTATGGTTTTGGAACTACTGTTTCATGACAATTTTTATTGTAACTCCGATTTATAATATAATCTCCGGCAATATTGCAGGATTCCTTAGTGGAGAATCGAACTGATACATATTCATGAAAGAAAATCCTTATAAAAAATCGATCGGATGTTGCAGTACAAGTGGCAAAGCGCTGAGCTTGTGGCACGACCTCATCAGGAGAACATAGAACATCTCTTTGGTTCCGTATTCTCCTCCCGCTCGTATTGTCACACGTACTCATTCTAATAATTACCATTCACTCCCCATGAACGTTTTCGTAAAAAAATAATACTGCAGCTTTTTTAGTAATCTTATTTTAATTGTACCGGGAACGGTAGCTCTCGTGAGGCACGAGTGGCAGGTGACCGTTATCGCGCCACGTGAGTTAGGCCTCATTCAAATGCAAACTTAAACGTAAACGTAACGTAGCCGCAAAACCTGCAAATGAGTTACTAAGCCATTCCCAATGCCTTGACGTAACCGTAGACGTCCGTAAAACTTAACAGTTCACAAGCTCCAAGCTTTTACGTTAAATTTTCGTCGGAATTCTACCGAACACCAATCAGAGAGCAGCGTGGAAGGTCGATTTCAGATCGTGTTGAGGTGGTTTGTGGTTATGTCATTTTGTTATTGTAATGTAGAAAACTAGTTTGCGAACAGTTTCGATGCGTCTAGTGAATTCAAAGTAAGAACTTGGGCAATTTGTATTGTGACTTTAACTTGACATGGCGAATAAACTAATTACGTTCGTCGAATTATTCGTGAATTTGGTACGAGTAAATCCTTGTTTTATACGATGAAGGAAATGCGAGCACTACTACAACAGCTACACGCATATATATATATATATATATGTGGGAGACCGATTCAAATCAGGCGGATTTTTTGGGGTTCCCGGTAGAGGCGCAAGATAGCGTGGCGGCAGGACCAAGTCGGTTGACAACGAGCGTAAACAAGTCACTCGAACGCAAGTAACACCGAGAAGAACACGTTGTGAATTGTCGGGATATAGTTTATTTGTATTGTTCTTCAAGTATTTCAAGAATATAATTATCTTTTATATTTCAACGACGAGTTTATTTCATTCCGACTACCATTTCTCCCACAATTTGGGGGCTCGTCCGGGATTGAACTGGATTTCGAGAAACGACTAGAACTTTTCACGGTCGCCATTTCGCAACATTGAGAACATTATGACGTGCCAGCCGACGACGATCAATTTGGAATAAATGACGAGGGATTCCAATTGAAGGCCAGTTTTCAAAGTTGCGACGACGATAGGCTGGAATAAGACGACGACTGAAGGTCATTATAACCTCAAAAAAACGACGTAATTCACCGACGAAAGCTTGACGAGAATTGATGTTGTTTCGAAGATACGTGAGTAGATGCAAATAAGACAAATTGTATGAATATTTTGCTGTTTCCATACATTTGTTCGCACAATTGAAGGTTTGAACCACGAGGCTGTTTTATAAAATACCGATTGTAATCGACGTTACCGACTGTTCGACAGGAAGTTCGCAAAATTTTGGAAGATGGCGACATTGGGAGAAATCGAACAAATAGAAAGAACATAACCTCTGCGCCGGTAAAAGCAATTAAAACGTTGCATAACTTGATTTTGAAACGATCCCAGAGGATCGAAAACAGAAAGAGGCTTAGAGAGTTTTCCGGTTTACGTTCGAGCCCGGGATCTAAAGATGAAGAGATGAAAAGTCGTTCATTCACGATACATTTTCGGAAGCGGATCTGGGAGCTATATGCAGTATTCTTTGTATCAACAGTGGGACGAAAGACGAAATGATCGACGATATATGTGAAATGCTGGGAGATCTGCAACAGTTGGCGTCGAAAATCGAGACCGAGAACAAGCAAGAAGAAAATGAAGAAGACGAATATAAGAAAGGAGTATTACAACCGAAAAAACAAGATGACAAAAGGCAGCCCAACTGAAGAAGTTGACGTTCGAGTTTGAGCAGAAGCTGCGTGCTATTAACAACGAGGAAGAAACGATTCGGATAATAGTGATGATGCGCGCTCTGTCGCTTCTGTACGTACGCAGCCAAAGTTTTCATTGACTTTCGTGATATTGAAGGTTCACTCAAGACCTTCAACGGTAGTGATGGATATCCAGTAAAAATGGATCACTGATTTCGAAGAGACAGCTGTTTTGATGGGCTGGGACAGTCTACAAAGTTTGTTTTGCTAAGAAATCACTGAAGGCTAGCCAAACTTTTATCCAGGGCGAGAAAGGAATCACATCGTGGACCGTCCTGAAAAAGCTTTGAAGGAAGAGTTTGATGTTAAGACAAGCACGGCAGAAATTCATCGGTTGTTGAATCGACGAAGGAAGAAAAGAAGAATCTTTACAGGAATACTTTCTCGTCATGGAGAGATCGCTAGCCGAGGTGATATAGATGACGAATCATTGATACAATATATAATCGACGGAATTGAAGACGATTCAGGAACGAAACTTCTGCTATATGGAGTAGACAACATAAAGAATTCAAGGTCAAGCTGAAACATTACGAGATGGCAGTGATGAAGGTCCAAACTAAGAAGACAAACAAGAATGATCACAAGTGGAACTCGAAGAATACAGACGAGAAAGACAAGAAGAACGACGATGGTAATAAATCGAAGGGCACTTCTCAGGACGCGGACAAGCGATGCTACAATTGCGGTGGTCCCGGGACATACTTCGAGCAACTTAAACACAAAGAAAAGGGTAAGAGGTGTTTCAATTGCGACGCTTTTGGTCACATTTCAGCTGATTGCCCAAAGGAAAGGAAACCGCGACAGTCGAAAGCATGAGTGCCATTGTAAGGAACGCGAATAATTGCAAATTTAAAGAAGTACAATTGGCTAATCGGAAGGAAAAGGCGCTCATCGATTGTGAAGTCAAGTTAGCTTGCTGCGACAAGACATTTACGATTCACTGAGTGCTCCGAAACTAGTCAAACGGATATGGTCCTGAGCGGATTTGGGAAGAACTTCGTGTGTCCTCAAGGATACTTTTCAACAACTGTCGTCGTTGATGGTGAGCAGTTTACAACAGACGTATACGTGGTTACAGCAGATACCATGAAACTGAAATGGTCATTGAAACGAGCTTCTGACCATGGGGAAGTGCTCATAAACAGAAATGGTGTCACCTACGGAAACCAAAATTAGAAGCTCACATCATGTGCACCCAGGCCGTAAATAAAGAAGAATTGGATATAGGAGATTCGGTCAAAAGCGAAATAAAGGAAGTTCAAGGTTTAATAGCAAACTATGTTCCGGAGAAGACCAAATCTGTTGATGTCAAGATGAAGATCTTAGTGAAGAATGAAGAACCAGTTCACTGCGGACCGCGACGACTTTCGCCTCGAGAAAAGAAGTGGTGGACAATCAAGTGCTAATTTGATTCTGACAAAATAATAGAACTGAGTTCATCAGAGTATGCCAGTGCAGTAATCGTGGTGAAAAGAAGAACGGATCATCAAGAGTTTGTATTGATTACCGCAGGCTGAATAAGATCGTGGTGAAGGACCGCTATCCTTTACCCTTATCGACGATTTGCTTGATAAATTGCAGGACGCCCGAGTTTTCAGTACGTTGGACCTCAGAAACGGATTTTTCACGTGGACGTCGAAGACAGCAGCAGAAAATATACGTCATTCGTGACTCATTCAGGACAGTTCCAGTTCTTAAAGGTACCGTTTGATTTACAAATTCTCCTGCAGTATTCCAACGGTATATAAATAGTGTATTTTGGCAACTAGTGAGGACGGTGTTTGCTTTGTATATATGGACGACATCATTGTTCCCTAAAGATGATGAAGAGGTCTACGCAAACTTACGTTGGTATTAGACGTCGCCAGGGAATAGGTTTACAATTGAACTTTGAGAAATGTCAATTTCTAAAGAAAAGTTGAATACCTGGGATATGTAGTCCAGGAGGGACAAATTCAACCTTCCAAGCAAGACATTGGCTGTTCAAAATTTCCGAGAACCAAAGAATATAACCGGAGTGCAGAGTTTTTAGGTCTAACGGGTATTTAGAAAGTTTATCCCAGATTACAGTACAATCGCGAAACCAATAAGCGATCTACTCAGAGATGATACAGAATTCCGATTTGGTGCTGAGCAAAAGAGGCTTTTCAAAAACTGAAGGATAGTCTATCATCTGACCCTGTGTTGAAGATTTACAATCAGAAGTACGAAACCGAATTGCATGCAGATGCAGTAAGTATGGCTATGGAGCTGTATTATTACAGAAATTTCCGGACGACGAAAAGCTACATCCAATCTCTTATATGAGTAAGAAACAACGACGCAAGAAGAAAAGTACAGAGCTATGAGCTCGAAGTTTTGCGTTATAAAAGCATTGAGGAAATTTAGAGTCTATTTACTGGGAATAGATTTTAAAATCGTTACTGATTGTGCAGCCTTCCAGAAGACTATGAGCAAAAGGACTTATCACCGAGAGTCGCTAGATGGGCCTTAGCTCTGGAAGAATACTCATACACGATAGAACATCGACCAGGACACAGGATGAAGCATGTAGATGCTGAGTCGCTACATGACTATAATTTCAACTTTGCTGATAGCTTGACTGCGCGGATCAAAAGGGCACAAGCCGAAGACGAAGGGTTGCTCGCTATAATGAGCATCCTGAGGGAGGGCAGACGACAACTTTGTGATGAGAAGTGGACTCTTATTCAAATTTGAAGACGGAAAAGAGTTACTGGTTGTTCCACGCGCCATGCAACAGGAAATAATAAAACTGCACACGAAAAGGGTCATTACGGAAGCAAGAGGACTGAAGAGGAAGTGAAACAGGAATTCAATTCCAGAACTAGTTGAGAAAACGCGTCGAGTCATATCCAACTGTGTAACATGTTTGATAGTGAATCGCAAATCTGGAAAGAAAGAAGGACTTTTACACCGCTGTTCAGGAGAGTCAACCGTTGTATACCTATCATATGGATCACATCGGCCCACTGAAGTCTACCAACAAGGGCTACAACCATATTCTAGTGATCGTCGATTCATTCACGAAATTTGTTTGGCTCCACCCGGTAAAGACAACGAAGACGAGGGACACAATTTCAAAGATGGAACTTCAAAGACTACGTTCGGTAATCCTCTTCAAGTGATCACTGATAGAGGCACGTCTTTAGTTCACAAGAGTTCCAGGACTACTGCACGACGGAAAGAATTAAACACATAATGGTAACGACGGCTTGCCCAGAGCCAATGGGCAAGTTGAGCGTCTCAATTCAACGATTGCTTCTATCATCGCGAAACTTTCCATTGACGACCCGGAGAAATGGTACAAAGTGGTACCAGCTGTTCAACGGGCCATGAATTCTACCATAACCGGAGCATTGGAAGGACGCCATTCGAACTTATGACTGGCGCAAGGATGCGCAATCCGACTGATATTCGTATCAGGAGTATTGGAAGAAGAGCTATAACAATGTCGAAGAAGAACGCAACCTTATACGAGAGAAGCTAAAGCACAGATTTTCAAGGTCCAAGACGAAAATCGCGCTGATTTTAATAAGCGTCGTAAGGAAGCTACAGTATACAAAGTCGGCGATTTAGTGGCTATCAAGCTGGATGCAATTCGGGCCGGGTTTAAAACTCAAAGCCAAGAATCTGGGGCCCTACCGAATTACAATGGTCAAACCAAATGATACATACGATGTCAGCAAGGTCGGGATAACGAGGGCCACGAACCACCACTACGTGTGCCGAGTATATGCAAGCTTGGCCAGACGGATACTCATCATCCGAGCCGGATGATAGTCAGGACGGCTGAATGTGGAGACCGATTCAAATCAGGCGGATTTTTTGGGGTTCCGGTAGAGGCGCAAGATAGCGTGGCGGCAGGACCAAGTCGGTTGACAACGAGCGTAAACAAGTCACTCGAACGCAAGTAACACCGAGAAGAACACGTTGTGAATTGTCGGGATATAGTTTATTTGTATTGTTCTTCAAGTATTTCAAGAATATAATTATCTTTTTATATTTCAACGACGAGTTTATTTCTATTCCGACTACCATTTCTCCCACATATATATATATATAATATATATATATATATATATATATATATATATATATATATATGTGTATAAAGAGAAATCGATAGAAATGTCGAAGGAAAAGCTAGAAACTATGATGGAAAGAATCGATCAAGTTTCAGTACGTTGAATTTTGATTGGTTCTTGCGAAACTTACATTCCAGCTTACGTTCGTCATTGTGAATGCTTGTTTTTACGTGTACATTTTGAGGCTAAGTTTACAGCATTACCTTACGTTTAAGTTTGTATTGTGAATGAGGCCTCATAGGACTGCCATTGCGCAGCGAGTTGCTGTTCTCGGCGTCCGCATTCATTGACTCTCGGCCGTCTTTGCAGATACGGTTGATAAACTCTCTGGGGGGTTCGAAATTAGTCTTTTGAGTCACTTTGAAATCAACGGCACCGGTTCTACTCACATTTTTAGTTCAGGATTCTTTTGAACATAAACGCAGCTTCGCGCGTGACTCGGAGACCATTGATCCTAAGTTTTCGTTCATTTCAAGGGACACAAGTTCTGCTTTTTATTCAATAATTTACAAAATCAATATTTTGGATGTTATATTAAATTATTGTACGTTTAACATAATGTTAAAGTATAAGTAACAAACCGGGAGCGGTAGCTCAGTGCATCAACTAATGTCACTGCAGCGCCTCTGACCGGGAGGTCCTAGGTTCGAGTCCTGACGGCGGCAGGATTTTCGACACTAGCTTTTCAGCTAGGTCGAATTCAGTCGCTGCCTGGAGGAGAATTCTAGCGGGCGGCTGCTCTGATCGGTAGTTTTCCGTGGTTTCTCCGATCAACACCAGGCGAACGCCGGAGCAGTACCCTACCAAACGGGCCACGGACCGCGCGTGATCTGTTCTTCCTCTTCCTTGTCCTGTCCTCTCCCCTTACACACACACACACACACTTACACTAACATGCACCACACTACCACATATTCCGGGAGACCGGTCGGGAGCTTAGAGCTTGGCCCGGCTGGGGCGGTGCCCCGCTGGTGGGAGAGTGCAGGTTAGGGGGAAACCCCACTAGCCGACGGTAGGTCGGTGCCTGATCTCGCTATCCAGCGGGGGAAGATCACCGCCATCTCCCGGGAAAAAAACATGCACAACACTAACGGGACTAATGACCGAAGCAGTTGACGCGCCCGGAAACACGAAAAAATCAAATCAAATCATATAATTAACAAAATTTAAATGACATAAAAATAGTAACTTGTATAATAAATGAAAGCAAAAGTGCATAATTTTTTCAACAAAAATTATTTTTTTGTTCTCGGTAATTAATTAATATTAGACTATTTTGCACGCATTACTATTAAATGTTCGTACTTGTGGTAACCCCCAATCAGAAGCAGAGTTGGTGTTACGCTCCGCTAGTGGGGGGCGTGACCCTCATCTTCCCCTTTATCGGCGGCGAGAGTTAAAACCCCGAGCCCGGCAGCCGAGCGCTCTCTTCATAAGAACCCGATAAACGGGCGAAGTATAAGCGACCTAAGCAGTTCCTGAAGTAAGAGAAATCTGAAGCAGCGAAATGACACTTGAAACATAAGCCTTGAATCATTGCACACGCAATGCGCGCGCCAGTTGGCTAATATCTTTTTGATCTGTTTTTTTCTTTTTCATGTTGCAGGATTGGCCATCGATGCCCGTAAGGGTAGGAATGGTCGCACCGCAGTGGCGTGAACGTACATTGCACTTCATGCGTTCACAAAGCAGCACAAGTTAGCTCTCGCGAGCGCTCTCTGCGACACGATCGCCTTCAGCTGACGACCCGCCACGAGCTGTGGCGTACTCGGCTCCCGAGTGGGCGCCGCCGAGACTTCGTGCTCTCCCTCAGTAGCCACTTCGCTGCCGCCCGTGGCAACTTATCGCCGAACGGATCCAGACTATGCCCGCAGGCCACCGCTATCAAGCGAAGAAACCGCACGGCAAGAACGCCGTCCACCGAAATTTGTTTATTGTTCTTCGTTGAAATTTATTTGTAGCTTTTGGTGCAAGAAGAAACGTCTGTGTGCCATTTCACTCTGGATCCTGCAAATACAACAGTATTGGATTTTGTAGAACACGTATGAGTATTCGTAGTTATGAAAAGAGGTAGCAATTCATTCAAATTTGACGCAATTAATTAGCATTTGTAGCAGCGGCCTAGACATTTTTCACAAACTTCGGATGCATAATAGCTCATGTGTTTGCTGTGATGCTGTGGTGGATTTGCAGGCTTCCGTGGCCTGAGTCAGTAGAACTTGGCTCATCGGGACGAACCGCGTCACAGTCGGTCGAGTTGATATTTCGGCCATCATGTTGCGGTATTCTTCTTAGCTATATTGCGCATTAAAGCTCAGAATCGTGTACTGCCCAGTAAATACCCAGAAGTATAGCTCTGAAGAAGGCCACAACAAGATGGCTGAAACGTCAACGCGACCGATTGTGTTGTGGCTCGACCCGGACAGCCAAGTACCAAATGTAGGTCGTATGTTGGTTGGGAAGTCGTCAAGCTAGCGAACGCTCGTTTTTTGCTAAGAATACATGAGGTAATTCATTAGGCATTGTAGCAATTAATTATTTATTAATATTCGTGTCATTTCCACCGAGCCTCTGACCGAATTTATATCGTGTGTGTGTTCTGCGATATAGTCAAACCAGAACACTCCTGCTTTTCGAATTGAAAACTGCAGATGAGGTATCGAATTGAAAACTGCAGATGAGGCTTGATATTACGCTAACACTCATTCGTTTTCTAAACGAAATTAGGTCAACCGCCCTTATTTAATTCCTTAAAGTATTGTATTTGGCAAATCTTAATTATTGTATTATTTGTAAAACAATTAAAGAAAATATAAAGGAGCTAACTCATGAAAACAAAATACGATTGAGAAATTGAAGATTTGCGTTTGGGCGCACTCTGTTAGCATGTTTGCAATGGTTTGTATGCTTCCAATCATACGTTTTTCTAGTAGATGAGTCCTTGTTTCAATCCTGCATATGAATGACAACAGAAGGTAATGGATAGAGGTTGCCGCATTTGATTTCGTATTTCTTATTGCAAGTTCGCATGCAGTAAGGAAATTTTGTGTAAATCACTCGGTTTTAATTGTCGGAATTTCATCTGTAAGATTAATAATTAAACATGAAAATCGGCAAATACGTTTATTTAATGGGATTGTGTATCTTAATTATAGATCGTTAACTTCATCATAAGGCATATAATGATTTATGAAATAAATCATTGCTAAAATTTGACTGAATGAAATTTTCATTATGAACTGCTCTTTACAGTAAAATAGTTGCAGGGAAAACGTTCCACAGACCAAAACGTCCGTTTTCGCAGGTACATACAACTACAAAATACTAATTACAGTGCGTTATTACATATTACAGTAACAATCAATAATATAATGAAATATAACTTTAAAGTCAAATTACTGCAATAAATCTACTGCACTAAATATGAGAATGAACTAGAAGTGCTACAGTGTGGCATACACCTTCTCGTATTAAGTTTTCTAATTTCCTTGGTGTGGACTGGTACTGCAGTCTTATCCCTCCTCCTTGCCTGCTTCCATCTATTGCGGTCCAAAGAATTTTTTTTTTGTTGAAACTTTCGAAACTTTTCGGTTTCCAAATAATAGAAGTTAAACTATATTTTAAGAATATTAAATAAGGCTATAACATCGTCCTAAATAGCAATTTCCATTGAAAAATTTGTACCCATTTTTAAGAAAATGACGATTAAGCATTACTGTAAATGCGAAATTTGAAACTCTTTTTCACAAGAATCTATTGAGTTTTCGAAAAACTTCATTTGAAGTCATTTGAACAACTTCCACTCATACATGTATTAATGTTTCCAAATCGATAGAAATGAGCACATTAACGACGTGAGAGATATTCTAAAAAAATTACATTTGTGTAATTTTTGAAAAAAAAACAACTAATTCACCAAAATGAACTTTACTTCGTATTAAACAGTGCAATTAGCACTATCCACTGGCAAAAATTGAAAGAAAAAATTAAAAACATTTTTGAGAAAATAGTGTTTGAGCGTTGCACAGAGAAAATTGTTGAGTTTTCGAGAAACTTTAAATGTCATTATTTAAAGCACATGTACTCATAAATATAATAATGTGAAGAAATTGCCTCTAATGTAAATATGACCGATGTGAAAGAAAAGTAAAAAAAATTACATTTTTGTAATTTTTGAAAAAGTAAAGATAGAACAATGTGGCGTTTATGTCCTTTTATAGAGTGCATTTAGCATTATCACAAAAAAAATTTAAAATAAAATTGGAGTCTTTTTGAGAAAATCTTGTTTTTGTAATGTTTTTATAATTGCAAATATTGCAAACACTATTGCACGAAAAGTATTGAAATTTTCAAACAAATGTACATGACCTTAAAGAAAGAAATATTTATTGGCAACAAATTTTTTGGAAAACCTGTCTTCAATTCTAAATTAAATTTAATTTTGAAAATTCAGAGTTAACCTGAAAATCCGACCTATGCCACTTTTATAAGTGTATTTGATCCATTCTTTCAAGAAGTTTAAAGAAAAAATTTGAAGCCGTTTTTGAGAAAATTTTGAAAATGTCCGGAAGTCTTCATGTACAGTAATTTCGTAGTATTCGTGCAATATTCGCAATTTAAAAAAATAACAAAAACAAGATTTTCTCAAAAACGGCTCTTTTTTTAAAATTTTTTGGGGTAATGCCAAATATACCCTATTCGACATAACATACAGTAAACGCCATAACGCTCTATTCTTTTGTTTCTTCAAAAATTACAAAAATGTAATTTTCTTGACTTGTCTCTCACGTTGGCAATATTTACATTCGAGAGGATTTCTTTACATTATTACATTTGCGAGTATGTGTGCTTTAAATATCGCCATATGAAGTTGCTTGAAAACTCTCCAGTTTTCTGTGAAAATGAGCTCAAAATACCGCAGAAACGCTCAAACGCCTTTTCTCAAAAATGGCTCAAAATTTTTTCTTCAACTTTTTCCAACGGAGTAATAGTGCTGTTTAATATGATGTAAAGTTTATTTTGATGTATTGTTTTGTTTTTTCAAAAATTACACAAATGTATTTTATTTAAATATTTCTCACGTCTCCAATATGCACATTTCCTTCGATTTGTAAACATTACATTTGTGAGTGGAAATGCTTTAAATGATTTCAAAGGACGTTCTTCGACAACTAAATAGATTCCTGTGAAAAAGAGATTCAAATTTCGCATTATAGCGTGGTTGCCATTTTCTTAAAAACACAATTTTTCATTGAAAAATTCGATTTACTACGAGATTTTACTCTTCTTGAATATTCTTGAAGTAATATTTCAATTCTACTATTAAGAAACCGAAAAATTGAAAAAACGTAAAAGAAATGTTCTTCGGGTGACGACAGATGGCAGCTAGTAAAAGGATGGGCATGTCCGTAAAGCCAGTTCAACAAGGAAATTAGAAAATTTTACTAGGAGAAAGTCTGTGCCATTCTGTAGCACCTCTAGTTTTAATTACTCTAATGTCGTTAATATTGAAATTCGTTGGTTTTGTGCGTTCCGTTGACCGTCCGTCATTGCGCAGGTTCGACGGTCCACATGTGCGTCGATTCGTCCGTTCATCCATTTGTGCGTCTTCCCGTCCGCTTGTCTGCCCGTCCGTCCGATTGATTGATTGATTGATTCATGTTTCCGGGCGCGTCAACTGCTCTAGTCATTAGTCCCGTTAGTGTAGTGTATGTTTTTTTTCCCTCGGGAGATGGCGGTGATCGTCCCCCGCCGGATGGCGAGATCCGGCGCCGACCTACCGTCGGCTAGTGGGGTTTCCTCCTAACCTGCACTCTCCCACCAGCGGAGCACCGCCCCAGTCGGGACAAGCTCTCAGCTCCCGACCGGTCTCCCGGGATATGTGGTAGTGTAGTGCATGTTAGTGTAAGTGTGTGTGTGTAATGGGAGAGGATAGGACAAGGAATGGGAAGGACAGATCGCGCGCGGTCCGTGGCCCGTTTGATAGGGTACTGCTCTGGCATTCGCCTGGTGTTGATCGGAGAAACCACGGAAAACTACCGATCAGAGCAGACGGCCGCTAGAATTCTCCTCCAGACAGCGACTGAATTCGACCTAGCTGAAAAGCTAGTGACGAAAATCCTGCTGCCGTCAGGACTCGAACCTAGGACCTCCCGGTCAGAGGCGCTGGAGTGACATCAGTTGATGCACTGAGCTACCGCTCCCGGTCCGTCCGTCCGACCGACCGCTTGTCCGTCCGCTTGTCCGTCCGCTTGTCCGTCCGTCTGTCCCGCCCTTCCACCGCCCGACCGTCGACTAGTACGTTCGCCCGTCAGTCTGTCCACCTGTTCCTCAGTGCAGCTGTCCGTCATTCTATCTTACATCTGTTTGTCTGTGGTCAACACTAGAACACAGTAAAATCGTTCAGACAATTTCCAAAATTCGTATTTCCGCATCGCTCTAAACGAACTGCTAGATTAAAAGGGATATTTCGATTTTCAAAATTTTCTCAAAAATGACTTGATTAAACTTTGTACTCAGATAGTGTAAAGAACTTAAAAAATGGCGCAGATGTCATTTCCGTTGAATTCCCTGACTTTTCGAATATTGAGAAACTTAAAAATATTTTTGACGCCTTCCTTCAACGGCCATATTGATGATAAAGTTCAATTTTTCGAAAAGGTGAGTAGTCTTTGCCTAATTTTGCATGAATTTTAGTTTTATAAAGAAACGTTTTTTCAATTCCAAAGTTTTTGTTTAAATTCTTTCCAGGGACAGAGCAATGGAAGCTTAAAAAAGTCACAGGTCTCATTTTCTTTGAATTCTTTAAGTTTTAGTAATTGCTATAGTGAGAAAATTGCGAGAAAGTATGTGCTCTAGGTGTTTTTAAATACCGAATTTGCCAGCCGACGTCCATATAGAAGAATCGTAGGATCTGATCATTTGATTGATAGAGATGAACTGCAACACGTACTTGGAGAAGTGGAGTCTTTCTGAGGGATTATAGGGTGTAGAATATTTGATTCCCAAGTGAGCCTTCTGTCGAGTCACCAAGGTACCTGCTTTACTGATTTTTTTGAATGGGAGCCAAGTAATGTCTTGTTCTTGACTTGTAGGAGGGAGGTTGTTTGGAGTGCTGGCGGTGAAGCCCACAAAGGTTTCTATATTAGAACAATATTATCTGCAAAAGCGAAGACTGTAATATTGTTGTTGCTTATTATGTAAGGCGTCCTGGTATCTATGTTAAATACCTTCAAGATCGTCAATAAATAGACTGTGTGAAAGCGGCGAGGTGGTAGAATATAGCCGTTTCACCCTTTGTCCACATGTATTTTACTCGTGTCGGAGGCTCCATATTATCATACGCATTTTCGTTGTCATTAGCACTAGAACTACATACGAGGAATTGTATGAAAAGTAAAGTAGGTCATGTGTCCAAAATTAACACAATGATATTTAATATTGACAGAGGTGTTGCTATTTTATACATTATCCCATCATCATGGGCACTCCATTACGAACAGAATGTGTCTTTTATAGTTTGAGGTACTTAGATCCATGTCTTCAAAATAAATGTGTCTGACTTTACTCTAAAAAGTGGTATGTACTAATATTTTCGGTATGAGAGTTCAAGAGAAAGGGCAAAGAGAGGGGACCATCCGTACGTGCTTTGATCATAAACAAGGAGATTAGAAAGGATCTTCAATACTGATATTCTTCATTGAAGTTCCATCAATAATTATCAAATAATCGAAAAATATATTATTTAGAACATTGTATTTATTCCTCCTCTCGTCAACGATATAGTAGATAAATTAGTTTAGGTCTCATATAAGGTCTTTACATAACTAATAAAAAGTTCATTAAAATTCCTTAAGCATTTCGAATGTTATCTTATGTGTATTACTTCATTTAGAATTTCGAATCTGCCCAAGACATGACTTAATCTGCCAAAAAATTACACTCTAAACAGTGGCGGCTAGTATTTAGAGTGCACAGTTGCACAACCCTCATATAATTGAAAAAGATCTCATTCTATCTTAAGAACATGTATTTTCCTTTTAATGACATTAAACATCCAAGATATTGCAGCAATATCGATGTATATAAAATCATTTTCAAACCAAAGAGCGTTCAATTGGCGTTCTCTCTTGTGTCTGGTGCCTTGCCAGGTATTGCACCAAGCTCATGGCTCTATTACTGGGTTTACTGAATTTTCGAACACTGTGCCTAAAATTGTGTAAGTAATCTTTCAATATGGACTTTTATTTAACTTAGTTTTAATTCATTTGAATTGCTTACATTTTTATTATATATTCGTATTTTGAATTTTGGAATTTTATTCATTACATTACATATTATATTACATTACAATATTTGCAATCCGTGTATTTACATCAGAGGATAATTTGGCCTCAATGTTTTCTTGACAGACCGAGTCAATAATAATATTAGAAATAAAATCCTATGATTAAAATCTTTTAATTATTTTATTCTTCTTTAACACAGTTTAATCCTGACGTTTCGAGAAATAATCTTTTTCGAAGTAAAGACATGCGTATTAGACAATGTTACTAGTAAAAATACAACTCACAATCCATCTAAGGATACTTGTTGCGAAGCCGGATATATCGGGTAGGAGAGTAGTTTAGAGTAAGTGATATTATTACTAGTATTATTACTACTATTATTAGTATTTCTATTATTACTATTATTATTATTATTATTATTATTATTATTATTTCATTTTCAAGTCTCTCGCCTAGCGAGGTGCCATACGGTCGAGACCTTTAGAGAACCAAGGTGCCTGCTTCGCTTGCAAACTCGGGCGGTCACGATTCGACGGTGAAGTCAGGTGATGTTACATCAATAACAACTTCCTCACGATGCGTGCAGTTCTCAGGAGAACAGCCTTTTGCATTGTATGAATGTGCCTGTTGTTAAGGCCAAACCTTGCAGACGAAGTTAGTTCTTCAGAGACCAGTCCATTTGCAGAGATAACCACAGGAACTACTTCAACAGATACTAACCACCACATGTCGCTCAGTTCAATAGCCAAGGCCTGATATTTTCTCTTCTTCTCGGCAATGGAAGCAGCTATGTTTCGGTCTAGAGGGATAACTATGTCGACTATAATCCCTTTCCGTGAAAATTGTCGACCCATATTATGTCAGGTCTGTTGATTCCGACTCTGCGATCAGTGGTGACTGCAACATTCCACAAGAGCTTCCACCGTTTCGTCTCTAGAACTGAATCCGGCTTGAACTTGTAGTATGGGACCTCTTTCTCTACCTTCTCTGACTTTGCAGCTAGGGCTGATGGACAACCGCAGCAACGTCGCTGTACCGACACAGATATTCTTCTTGTGCCAATGCAGAACACCCGCCCATTATGTATTGGAGGGTTTCGCCGGATTGATTGCAAAGTCGGCAGCGGTCCTCTACACTCATATCCCCAATCACATACCTTTGGTAATAGCGAGTGTTACTTGGTCCTGAATAGAAATGACGAAGCCTTCTGTCTCAGCCAAGAGGCTAGATTTTGTTAGCCAGGAGACTGACGATGCAATGTGCTCAGCGTTCCCTTTGAGCCCAGCAGTAAACCTGCCATGTAAACGCTTCTGGGCCCATTCACTCAGCCTATCTTCTTTGGTGATACACAAACTAAGTCCGCTTCACTGAGGTTCAATGGAGTAAAATTCTTGTCCGCGGCACAAATTGCTTCATGCACAACCGTCGTTTTCTGAAGGAAGTATTTGCGAAGATTGTTGATTTGCTTCGCGCAAAGGGACTCAAAATCCAGAAGACCTCTATCTCCTTCTTTCCGAGGTATGTGCAGTCTTGCCACTGAACTGTTGGGATGGTGCATGCGGTACTTGGTAATAGTGGTCCCAACTTTTCGATTGAGCTCCTGCAGTGCAGTTGTCCAGTGAGGAATACCAAATGTATAGACAGCCACAGGTACTGCCCAAGTGTTGATAGCTAACATGAGGTTCTTTCCACTTAAAAAAGTTTTACATATTTTTGCGACTCTTTGCAAGACTTTATTATGAATATCATGCCTCATCTTTGCTTGACTTGTGCGCAAAAGTTGATGCACGCCTAAATATTTATATGTATCCTCTTGCCCGGGTTCTTGAATATTGGTGCTACACATCAGGATGAGTTTGTCCAGATCAAGGATTTTCCCCTTTTCACGTGCACTGTAGCGCATTTATCAATACCAAACTCCATACAAATAGAGTCGCTGATGGTTTTCCAAAGTTCAAGCAGCGAGGAAATCTGGTACTTATCTTTGGCGTATAACTTGAGATCGTCCATGTAGAACTGATGATTAATGGGGATATGGGGATATTTGGTGATTTTATTTCCCATACTCGAATCTCTTAACATTCTGCTGAGAGGGTTTAGAGATAGGGAGAACCATAAGGGACTTAGACTATCTCCCTGGAAAATTCCTCGTTTAATCTTCAGTTCGTTGGTGGTATAGCTGCCTCCAGAAAAGGAGACTTTTATCTTTGTACGCAAAGTTCCCAGGATTAGGTTTACATACTGGGCATTTACTTTATAGAGGTGAAGGACATACAAAAGCCACGAATGAAGTATTGAGTCGAAGGCCTTGGTCGATCCATTGCGAGCCACAGTACCGTCCGGTACAAGCCGTAAGGCCAGCACCCGACCTGAGACGTTTTTTGGGGGGGGGGGGGCGAACACAATTCACCAGATGGTCGACTAGCTCAGTCCCAGTGTGGACACAATAAATAAAAAAAATAGGGGGGGCAGGGTCGTGAAGATCGTTTATGGATTGGATGCAAAAATTACACACAACTCGGGTGAGAATCACTTTTCACTAAATTCAGAATATATTCTAGAAATATTTGCTGCTATGACAGATACATAAAATGGCACACAAAAAAATCAAATACAGAATACTCTTGACTGTCTGTGAGAAAAAACCCACACACACACACTAATAACTCGATACACAATTTCCTACTCTTCTTTACAACCCAATTTTTTAACAAACAAACACTTTCAGAAATTCGAAGAATCGTTAAAATATTACTTTATACAAAAATGAAAGAAAAAACACATTGAAAATCAAAACTAGTACTTTTGACTTAACATTACTTTTACAAAAAAATGAAACTCTCTCTCTCTCTCTCTCTCTAAAATCCAGAGAATGATTACATTTATAATTCGTCTCTTACACAAGCTCTTAATCACTAAATTACAATATCAGATCTTCAAATCCTTTTTTAAAAGGAAAGATTGATTCTGTTCTCACGTATTAGAAGTCTGAAACAAATGTACTTTTACTTTTATTATCTTTTAAGCATGGTAAATCTGTTACCCTCCCTTTCTTTCTACGTGACGGATACAGAATAAGCTTTCTGATTAAAATGAATCACTCCTATCCCTACAAAAACAGTTTATTTGGAACGACCTTACTGTATTCTCTTCTCGGCCACGTCGAGCAGTCCGCTGTGCTTCCTTCTACCCCTTTCCACCGAGCTGCTTCGGCCTTGAAGCGTCGGAGCCTCGGGTTGAGAACGCAGTTGCCCACCAGAAACGCCTTCTTCTCGTTCAAGTTTTATATTCTTGCGTACTCTCATATGAATTTTACTTAATTTCCAATTACGATTAATGACCAACTGGATATTCAGAGTTAAAATGGATCCAGAGATCACCCTTTTTTATACGAGCACCAACTTTAAGAGAGTATATAAATATAAGAAAAGGAAAGAAAAAAACTGGAAAGAGAAATGAATGCAATCTATTAATTACTGCCATCTATTCAAAACTCCACTCCCTAATTCTTCCATTATAAATTCATAACGTTTCTTATTATCTCTCTTCTAAGATTATGTTTAAATCAATTTATAATAGAATAATTACCTCTTCTGGTCTTCTAGAAGAGTTTTCCTAAAAGTTGCAAATCTGAAGTCCACTGCAATGTCAATTCCTGGCGTGCCGTTTTCAATACGTCCGCTCAGTTCAGCTGCTACCTTCAGAAAGAACTTTTTCTTTCATCTGACCTCCGGTCTCGCCCTCGGTCTATGGTGGCGGTCTCTCTTGTTCTAATTTCTAGTTAGCATTCCTAATATTCATCCGCGTTGGCGCGCGTTCAAAATACTCCTTTCCCTCGCTCTCTTAAGTCGGATGTGACACGTTTTCTAAGTCTAAGAAAACGGACGGTCACACCATCCAGCAGAAATATTGTGGTGTCTTTTTTTGGCTTGATTTAATACAACGCTGTCTACTATCAATAATTCTTTGCAACCTTGAGCACCCTTTCTGCAGCCGTTTTGCTTTGGTGCCAGAAGATTGTGGGCTTTCAGATGGGTGTTCACCATACTAGCTAGTACAGATGTAAAAATCTTATATACTGTGGGGAGACAAGTGATGGGTCGATAGTTACTCGAGCCCTTAGGATTGTTAGACTTGCTTATCATAAACGTAACTCCTTCAGTAAAAGACGCCGGAATGATAGTTGGATCGTTGAATGAGGTTTGCAACCACCTGGCCAAGACCGCGTGAGTACATGGGAAATACTACCACCAAAAGTTTTGTATCCCAACAGTACCTGGTGATTTCCAATTCTGCGTCTTCCTTATTGAATTGAACATATCTTTCCGTGTAATATTAGGCAAGCACATTTGGGTATATCACAACACTTTTCTTCCTCTTCTGCTTCCAGTAAGCTCCATCATCATGGGTCTTGGGAACGCTCCATATATTACTCCAATATTCTTCTATTTCGGAGCTTTTAAGAACTTTTTCTGGCAACATTCTTTGATCTTTAAGTTGCCTAAAAATTTTGTTCAGGTCGCATGAATACATAGCATTCTGTTGTCTTCATTTCATTGCTTTATGATATCTTCTTATACGACACCCAAGGGTGCGACGCGCTGTTTCAGGTACTCAAGTCTGTCTCGAAGCCTCTCCTCAAAATTCGGATGGATTATTCGAACTCTCATCTTTCGTCCAATCGCCTTCACTGCATTGGAGACCTTTCTAGTCGCGTTCTGAGGAGCTGTAAAGAAGGCTGTCAGGATGCCTATGTGTCGCCGGACGCTTTCGATCTTGCATTCAATAGTCTCAACCATGGGGGTTTGGTGGGTTTAGCAGACTGTACTGCGTCTTTCGATGTTTTCAATTGATCCTTTACAGGTTTACCTTGTCCCTGTACCTTAGCAAGGGCTGCGAAAGACACATAGCTTACCACTTTCTCAAGCGAAGCGACAGCTTCCAATCGCTGTAATTGTACGCGGGCCGTATCCCACTCATGGGATCCGTGGTCGGGAGGATAAGGGGATACCATGATAGTATGTCTTCATGGCTTCATAATGCACAGCCCAAGATAATTGCTCAGACACTAGAAGGCAGGATTCATCAGAATTCGTCTCCACAGTCTCCTGATTAGCTAGTGGATCTTCATTATTTCTTCCTTCATAGTCTCATTCCTATTCTCAACACATTAGGATGCACTTACATTCTCCCTAATGATATTTATTTCTGCATTGGAGAGAAAGTTCCTTACAATGATGGTGCGCTGCTGGTCGCACACTCTCTGCTCGGATACCGGTATGTCCGGATGCAGCTTAACCATTCTTCGTGAAATCGCTTCCTGAATCCCTCCATGTACGCTCCAAGCCTGGTAGCAAAAAAGTGGGCATGCATAATGGAGATATTCAACTCCTTAGTCCATTTCATGCGCTGGCGTTTGTTCTGAGGTCGGACGGGGTGAGCTATTGTCTCAGTATTTGTTTGTATTGAGGTCACCATAAGTGGTGCAGCGCCACACCTTCTCAGATGGTACGAGGAGGCTCCACTGCTCCCCACTGACACAGGTGGCACATTTCTCACTGCGAGCCCGGTGCCAGAACTCGCAGCGCCGCCTTGCAAGTGCAGTTCGCATGCGTCACGAATCCTTTGACTTCTTCTCATAACTGCTTCTCCACCGGCGGACCGGGTAAGAGTCGAGAGTGGAAGCACCTCTCGCCTCTGAGCCAGAGCCCCATCTCCGCACCATCACCTAACCCTAAAGCCTTAGCTCAGGCACTTACAGCCCGCAAAAACACAGGGTGGCTATTTCGGGTGCTACCCCATCTTCCAGTTGACAGTTTGTTCGCCGATCCCTTTCCCGGAAGTCAGGGGCACAGGTCACCTCCCAGTTTCCAGAAAAACAGATAGGCATTCGATTTGGCGGGTTGCCATTGCCCTGATAGCCGACACTCAAAAGTGCCTTTGCCCGTCCCCACTTCCGTAGCTGTTCTCTCAGTCCACGCCGGGCTGGTCTTTGAGGGACGTAAAGAAAAGGGTGAAGTGGATAGGAGATAGTTTGGGAACAGAATCGGGAAAACGGCTAAGGGACAGATAAGGTATCATTTTGCCAAAGGAATAGATGGAACAGCGGAAAAAGGAATGGCGGATGAAAGATGGATCAAATTCAGATGGAGGGACGGAGGACAGCTTCACCTGTTAGTCGCCTTTTACGACAGGGGGAGATCCCGTGGCGCTATTCTAAAAAAAACAACCGGACACCACACGGGCATCATTATTATTATTATTATTATTATTATTATTATTATTATTATTATTATTATTTTATTATTATTATTATTATTATTATTATTATTATTATCATTATTGTTATATTATTATTATTATTATTATTATTATTATAGTAATTAACGAAACGAGTGGATAAAGAGGGGTATAATTGCACGAGTGATATGTTAAAAAAATGAGCGAACATAGGATCGAGTTTTCTTAATTATTACGAGTGCAATATATTCCTTCATCCGTATGTTACGTTCCATATTCGTTTGAATTTATGTGGAATTTAAATTTTGAGAAATTTATGCACATCTTTACCATTCGAGGCGTACATTTGATGACGTCTTGCTTCTGAAAAAGACGGTGAGTAATTTTACGATGGAGTTTTATTTGCACGCATGCAATTAACAGTGATAATCAACAATTTCTCATGGAATTTAATGAACGTATTCATTCTTTCGTTTAGTTAACATAATATGCTCTGAATTCCTGAAAAATCGTTATAACTATTTTTTTAGTTAATTGTACGGGTGTAATTAAAATTGCACCGTGCAATTAAAACTCCTCAAATACCAATTACATTTCAGAAACTAGTGGAGCTACAAGAGCACATTTTCTCGCGTTATTGGAAAAAGCTACCTAATATTGAAATATTGCATTTTCTGCGCTACTAACACCTCAGCTATTATTTGAAAAGTCCAATTCAACCAAGAATTGTTGAAGCCGATCAAAACACGTTGTCAAAACAATGTGCATTCGCTTGACTAATAATATCATTATAGAAATTAGAATATGTGCAATTGACATCAAAATAATTACGAGAATTCTGGCTGCTCACTCGTGAGTTGCTTTTCATGGTAAAATAACAGTTTTGATAGCGTTTCATTTCATCATCAACTTGTAACATCCACACTTCAAATACGATGAACACTAATGCTTTTAATTGAAGAGATCGACCATGGTTTCTCGGAGGAGAGATAAGATGATATACACAAAACAAATCGACACACCGAGCGTTCAGTTTAGCAGCGGTTGGGAAGCAATCAATTTGACGGCTATCGGTCATTTAAGATAAATCGATCAATATAACAATTTTGAATGGATGAATATTTTCGACATTTTTCACATTTACTTTACATCATAAATGCATTTAAAGTCGAGTTTTTTCATCAGTCGGTCATTTTTCAATGACCTACTGACACAATCACAATGATCTACTGTGCATTTTAATAAAGATACCATTATTTGAATATGTTGTAGCTGTCAAAATGACGGCGTCGGTCGTTCTAGTGGTAGGTTAATTGATTACAGCCCTTTTATATATTGACACCGCCTCAAACTAAGTTCGTTTTGGTGTATTCATAGTTTTTTCAAAAATTACACACGTACTTTTCCTGAAATACCTCTCAGGCTGTTAATATGCGCATTTCCATCGATTTGTATGGATTTGTGAGTGTAAGCGCTTCAAATGACTTCAAATCAGATTTTCCACAACTCAATAGATTCCTGTGAAAGCTTAAATTTCTCATTTACAGAAAAAAAGCTTAATCGCCATTTTCTTAGAAAAACGACTACGAATTTCTTAATGAAAACTTCTATTTAGGACGACATTTTACTCTTCTTTAATATTCTTGATGTACTACTAGGAAATCAAGTTGTACTCCTAGGAAATAAAGTTGAGAAATTGTCAAAAAATGTACTTGGGCGACAATAGATGTCAGCTTGCTAGAGAATGGACCACAACTTTAAAGACAGACCACACCAAGAAAATTAGTAAAATTTGGTAACAGAATGTCGGTTCCATTCTGTAGCACTTCTAGTTACTTTCTCGTATACATACGTATATACGTAGTAAGTAAGTAAGTATACGGAGTAATATGTGTATATAGTATAGAGAAAATTATGTAATGCTGAGGAAAATCGATTTCGAGATTTCAACGGAAATACGTTTTGGGGTCCCCTGATATTTATATATTTTATTTATTTTACGTCAAAAAACAGTTAAAACTGCGTATGACGTGCAATGGGGAAAGTGAATTTGTGCACATTTTCAAAATTCTGTGATCCCTACACCAAGTCATATACTACTTGAATTTTGAATTAAAAAAAAGCTCCATGTAATAAAATCTATTTTCAAGGATAAATAAGCAATACATTTTGGGCTCTTATCCATGTTCTCCTTCGGAATAATACTTCCTCCCGTGACAACGTGGAAACAATAATTTGAATAACTATATTTCGCACTGAATTCTAGAAGACGTGCGGAGATAATGAAGTTACATTTATGTCCAGAAGCAAAACGAGGGGTCATCTCATCATTTATTCAAAGGATCAGGGAAACTGGACAAAAGCCCTGATCGAGATGGGGATCATGACCCAGAGGCTACTGTACAAGACTTGTTACAGGTTGTTCAAAAATATACAGTCCAAATGGCAAATAATACATTAAATGTCAGTGTTAAAATTAATGACCTTCTGATGCTCAGTATAGTCTCTAATTGTATAGAAATAGTTATGCAGCAGAAACGATTTCACTTGGGATTTAAACTTTTCTATCGAATTTAATCGTTTAATGTCATCTGGCAAAAGTTGTAAAATCATGTATTGTATGTGAATTTTTTGTAATGACTGTTGATACTGTCACCTGATGAATATGATTTCTACGTCGAGTGTTATAGTAACAGACATCGGCATTTTCTGAAAATATATTCCCGCCCTTAAGCAAGTCATTTTTGACAAAAAACAGATTCGTAAATCAACAGACAAGGTAATGGTAAAATTCCTAGATTAATGAAAAGAGGCTTACAAGAATCACGTGGGTGGGATTTGATTATTATTCGTACAATTATTTTTTGTAATTCAATTCTGTTATTCAAACTATTGCTTACCACCTCCCCATCTGTCAATAGCAAAACTTTCCACGCCCCCTGCCACATTTTATTTAGTAATGAATAAAAGAAGTGTTACTTGGAGTAACAATATATTTATTTTTTTACTCATTACAATTTTACGAGTTAATTATGTTTTTTTTACCTTGTGTTGAAATATTCATTTTTTAGGTTAGGTCCAGAAAATACAATATGATTGATGGCTAATCAATATTACCAGTTGAAATTTGTAGGATTTTATAGATCAAAACAGGACAGCTGTTTGTTTATATATATATATATATATATATATATATATAATATATATATATATAATTATTAAAGTAAAACAGTTAATATAACAGCTGTCCTGTTTGGTCTATAAAATTCTCACTATTTAATTTTTTATAAAGTGGCCGATGGCATTAGATTGTTACACATCCTTATAAAATATTTTTTTATTTTGTAAAGGTAAATTTACAATCTATTTATTACAAAATAATAAGTAAATGTGATGTCTATTGTAGAATTATTATGACTGATTAGTAGTGAAGGTATCCCATCGGTACTCTTTCATCTTCTTCTTAGTACTATAACAAAAAGCATTATATTATTGTATATAAAATAAAATTAGTAATGACGGAATTATAAATATGTCTTCTGAACATCACACCCTACTTGATATGGAAAGTGAAATGTCATATGTTTATATTAATGCTCACGTACGAACATGTTTTATGTAAATGTAAACATACCTCCATACATGTGCACCTGTACATGGTATGCTAACACATAGACAAACATGTTCGTACATAAGAAGTGTAATTCTTATATAAAATTTCTTAAGTCATTATCATTTTTCTGACATATAAATACATAAATGAAATTATAATACAGCTATGATGATAATTTTAAGAGAGTTGGGACAGTTCTTCCTAATCATAAATCCTCTATGGCCATCACAATCTTTAAATTTTATGTAGAAGTTGCTGAAAAATATCTGACGGCGAATATTAAAGTTGTATTAAACTTTTAAAACTTAATTAATAAGTAATTGATATTTAATTCCGAATGACATGTACTCCTGTAAAGAGTCCTCTGTCGGCGGTTTTTAGAACCCAGACGTAGATAGTTTTGCCTTATGCTACTAGGAGTCGCTGTGAGTCTCGGGGGATCCGGTTGGGATCTAATCGAGAATTCCTCCTCCATGTCTCATACTGCGCGCTCGCGACGATGGCCTCGGATGGTTGGGTGTGCAAATGCAAGGCATGTGTGTTTAGCAAAGGACATTTGCTCCAGCTGGTACCGAGAGAGGTACCGCAGGGCATCAACGTATATTATTGCAGTGCCTCTGACCAGGAGGTCCTAGGTTCGAGTCCTGAGAGTGGCAGGATTTTCGACACTAGCTCGATGGGATTAGGTTGCTCTCTGCCGGAGCAGTACACTAACAAACGGGCCACGGACCGCGTGCGGTATTTCCTCTCTCTCTCCCTCTCTCTCTCTCTCTGTCTCTCTCTCTCTCTCTGCTCTCTCACGTTTCCTTGCCTCTCTCTCTCCCCCCCCCACACACACACACACACACACACACACACTAACATGCGCTACACTACCACGTATTCCGGGAGACTCGTCGGGAGTTTGGAACGTGTCGTGGGTGCAGCGGTGTCCCGGCAGAGCATTGATTCCCGAAGTAGCAGGCGCCCCCCCTCCCCCAAGGGAGGCGAAGAGACTAGTCAAGGAAAGGCGCCGGACCCATCCAGCCGTGGTATACCCGAACATTCCCGAGGACTTGGCGCACTAGGGAGATACGGTCAACGCCTTGCGACTAGAGCGTGCGTGTATCTACTTGATTTGAGTTCGCGGCGCCTCCTGGAAATGAATTAATAGCCATCTGCTTTGGTCATGAGCTTTGCTTACTCCTTTGAAGCGAGTGCTGGATCAGCATCCACGAATATTCACGAACGGTGCACGAACATTCTTTCCCTATACCGTCCTCATTTCCATGCGAGGGGGCGATCACCGATTCTTCTCCCAACGATAACTTTTCTTACGCTGGCGCTCTCTTACGTTTCGCACGCTTACGTCACGCATTTCACCGCTTCAGCGTATAGAAACCCCTCGTAATAACTTTGGTTATTTTTCTCTTAGAAACAGCACGTCACGTGTCTGCTGAAGCCGACGTGGCGCAACTTTGCGCGAATAAACATCGATATATTGACATCAATGTTTCCTTCTGGTTGATATATTCATCCAGACACATCGATATTTTAAGAAAATGTCTCATAATATAAATAAAATTTCCCAGTATCTAATTTTTTGTGAGTTGCTCGCAATTAGCGGTCACTGTTCATCTTCGGGCTGCACTAAACCGTTCGTCCTTCGCAACCTTTCTCCTGTGTTGTTACCTTTTTGTTTTGACGATTGAGTACGTGGTAATAGCGTTCAACTGTATTTTGAACCTTGACTACGTACTGCATCTAATAGAAAATTAAGATGACACTCAAATACAAGGAAGAATACACTTTAAATTAATATCGACGTGTTACGTATCACAATAGATCCAGGACATCTTATTTCGATGATTTTTGAATAAAAGTGAATAAATGGAAAATACCAAAAAGAGTGTCCTTAATTTTTTCCCTTCTTTACATTGTATAAACGTTATTAACACGTTTCTCATACGTGAAAAACAGTTAAATATATAAATCATTTAATTTAGGTTTATATTTAAAAATGGAGAAATATGGGAAAATACCATTTTTTCATCGTATTTACAGTTTCATTGTATTTTGAGTTTTTTGTCTATTTTTTCCATTGAAATCAAAAACATTTTGGTGATGTATCGAAGTATTAATCTTTTGCTAAAATTTGCCTTCGCTAGATGCGATGTTCCGTAAGGAAGCGAATATGATGCCAGTTGGCATCATTTATGTGGCCTATAGGGCAGGTAGCGGAGCGCGCGTCATTCCACGCGCTGTCTTGCTCTAGGGAGGCATTTGCACCATTGATTGATTGATCGATTCTTAGTGATTCCGGGCGCGTCGACTGCTAAGGCCATTAGTTCCGTTAGTGTAGTGCATGTTTTTCTCAGGAGGGGGCGGTGGTCTTCCCGCTGGATGGCGAGTATCGGCACCGATATACCGACGTGAGTACCGCCGAAACTTAGGCAACCTAACGAGGATTCGTTGTCCTCGTCTGGACTTTTATATGTGAGGTCTGGAGGATTCCGAAGAACGTCCGACACCCCAGGGATTACCGTGCGAGGCCCGGCAACACGGAGCTTAGCATTGCCTACCCCCTTCCTCCACCTTGAAGCTAACGGCGAGTACCGCCGTGAAACTCAGAGTCCGGGTGGTCGTCTACAACTCTCCACCAGAGATCGCGACAGCCTACGTAGCCGCGATCCCCCAACGGAGCACGGGGCGCCGTCATCAGATGATTTCGACGCGGAGTCCGGGCACAACCGCAACATCCGGGCGAGCGGGAAGTTGGCGTGCTAGCTCAAGATAGCTGCCAAGGATGATGCAAACCGCGGGTTCCAGAGCCATGGCCGCCGAACACAGAAGGCCACCCGCACGTTCAGTTCAGTTCAGTTCAGTTCAGTTCATGCGTTATTTTACGTGGCGAGATTTGCACCATCAGACCTACTCAATCGTCTGACCTCGCAAATTTCGCTACGATTATTTCACCAACTAGCGAAGAAAAAGTACAGGCGACGAAACAGGCGATTTGAATTTAACTCAGACGTTTCTTTTGAGCTAGAGGATATTTTACTTGCACTAAGTCTATAGCTTGGGATGGCCGGCTTTACATCCCCACCAATGAATGACGTACGAAGAATTTTTCTTCTTTAAAAATCCATTGCTTCGATAGAGATTAAACCCACAAACATGCAACAGTCCGGTACCCGTTCTACCACCAAAGCCACTAAGGTACGTAGGCGGGATCGGCTGTTACGGTCTTTTTTGAGGAGGTCCTAGATTTTTTTATTTATTTTACGTCAAAAAACAGTGAAAAAACTGCGTATGACGTGCTATGGGGAAAAGTGAATTGTGTGCACATTTTCAAAATTCTGTGATCCCTACACTAAGTCATATACTTCTTAAATTTTGAATTTTGAAAGGGAGAAAACAAAAACAAAAAACTCTCATGTAATAAAATCTATTTTAAAGGATAAAAAGCAATAAATTTTGGCTCTTATTATTCCTGCCGCGACAACATGGAAACGATAATTTGAATAATTGTATTTCCCACTGAATTCTAGAAGACGTGCACAGAAAAAGAAGTTACATTTAGGGTCAAGTGGTAGGTTGGGATAAGGGTCAAGTGGTTGGTTGGGTGATTGATCGATGTTTCCGAGCGCATCAACAGGTGAGGTCATTATTCCGGTAGGGGTATGCATGTTTTAGCGCGGGAGGTGGTGGTGATCTTCTCTTGATGGCGAAATTCGACGTCGAGCTGCACGTCTGTCTGGTTAGCGGGATTTCCCAACAAGGCATTTCCAAAGGGACATAGCCCTGGCCGGTATAAGCTCTCAGATCCCGACACTTGTGGTAGTGTAATGCATCTGAGTGTTAGGTGTGTAAGCAAGGGCTGAGGTTAGGACAAGGAAGAAGAAGGAATAGTCGCGTGGGGTCAGTGGCCCGTTTGTTCTCCGGCATTCTCCTGGTGTTGATAAAAACAACATGAAAAACTGACGATTAGAGAAATTGATCTGTAGGATTCTCCCCATGAGGTTCAATTCGACCCAGCTGTCTAGCTAGTGTCGAAAATCCTGCCACCGTCGTGACTCAAACCCTAGACCTCCCGGTCAGACACACTGCAATGACATCGATTAATCCCTTGAGCCACCTAAGTTGGTCAAGTGGTTGGCGCGCTCAATCGGCTGCACAACACTTTTCTTGAAATTAAACTTGATCCCCAAGCACTGCATGCAAACGATGTACTATAATTATTTTTGTTACAACATCATTGTAGTATGTATACAATGCGAATGTTGCAACTCGAGATGCAGCGCGGGATGATTATTTTCATCATCAGAGGTTATGAGCTTTACTTGAAAGGCCCTGTTGGATGAGACTTACTAAGAAATGGAAACTATATGCGCAGCATGTTCATTTCAGAGAAAGAATATTGAAAACTACACCCTTACTTTCGTCTTTCCCCTTTATCCTCTACTCAAACCAACACCAATGCAAGTGATTTAATCGACAAATTAGCTAAGCTTACTTCTTATTACGTGACAATCCAAAGTAGCAATCAATAACCATAGTACCGTAACAAGATTACGACTTCAATTGCAATATCAATGATCAGTCGGTACGTTTTGCGTCACTGCGATCATTGGTGCGAGCACGCTGAAATTACCGAAAGGCAAACTCGACTGTTGGGAGCGAGCAGCCAAGTAGGGTAAACGGTACAGTGATTGCCTCCCCAGTGATTGGCCACTTGTTCTAAGACCACTTGGAATTACCACTTGTTCGAAGACCGTGTTCTAATATTTTGCTTGTAAAGGTGCAAAGGAACGCTTTCTAAGTATTATATAATATTTACTTCGACCGCAAAAGTGCGACTGTTGCCAATAAGGCAGGTGCTTGTTAACAGTGCGGTGAGTGTTCATTGAAGTAAAAATTTCTAAAGATGTTCTTTAGAAACCTGATGTTCAAACGTGCTGTTTCTTGATTACAGCGGTAAGTAAATCATAATGTTATGTCAGAAAGCACAAATCTTATTGAGTAACGATGATAGCAACTAAAAGCAGAAGCCTAGCTTCGCGTAATTAGTGGCATAGACGATGGCCAATAACTGTATCTTCGATAGCGTGTGAATTGTGTTATTGGCCACTCTGCTAATAATTGTTGATGCACTGTTTTTAATCGTAGTTTAATATTATTGCACTCGCGTTAATCCTGCGCGGTTCTGAAATAAGTGATCGTACAACGTCAAAAAGGCCGAAGCAAAAGTATGATGCAGGAGTCATGGCGAATGCCATGAAATATGTCAAAAATAACGGGGAATCTGTGTGTTCTGCTGCAAAATTGATTGTTTCCAAAACAAGTTTGCAGTGTCGTTTAAATAATCTTGATCACAAAGCAGCTTCAGGTCCTTGCACGAAAATTGTATCACGCTATCACTTATCGTGAAGCAAACCACGGGGAAACAGCATGTAAATATGTATTGAGATGATCCATGACATCTAAATGACAGATAATTTATTTAATTTATAAAATGAATACAGAATACGTAAGTAAGGTCGGCTAATGAGGGGAAATGAGAAGAAATGTGACATTGCAGTGCGGTACATTGATTTATTCCAATAATATTTTATAATAAAGTGACATTTAACTTAAATCTAAATGATATTTAATAATGGAAAATTATTACAATACCACGAAGGGAACTAGTGTTCTGCAAAAGCAAAGGTGACAGTATAGCATCGAAGTGCTATAGTAACAATGGGAACAAAAACGATTCGAGAGAAAAATATTATTGAGAACAGAAAAACTGGTGATGGTTGTTAGTCGTGCGCGGGTAAAGATGTGTTGAGGAAAGGACGTTAGTTGGTGAGACGAGATATGTGCGTAAAAATCGCGGTAGATTGTAGTTGCTGAAGGTAGAAACGAACAATTCACTGAACCGAAATTGAGTTTAATTTAAGAAGTATGTTTTCCAGAGTGATAAATATTTAACCAGATAATAATCGGAGATGATAGAAACGGAACATTAATTTGTGGTGTGTACGAAAAAGAATGGTGGTAGAACATAGTAGTACGTATAAAAATATCAATGTTATGTGCACAATCAGAGACGACCGTGCAAGTTATTAGATGGAGAGATGACAGCCAAGTAACAATAGAAACAAATTTTTAAGATGATAACATTTATCTTTCATAAGGACATCTCATTCGCAGGTATTGCTTGCACCGAAAGAGTGCGCTTCTTAAAGCCTCAATTGTGCTGTGTTGCTTTTTGTCACAGCCTGGTTTACCTTTATTTGATTTGGTAGCTGGCTGTTAACATCTTTTTTTGCAAAGGAATTTTTGCGTATTTGCGAAGATGAAAGTAGGACGGAAGAAGTCCAATGATTTCGAAGTGTTGGATCAAATTTTATCGAAGTGTAAAGATACGATCCTCGATTCCAATACACAAAAGTGTGTATCCAAATTAAACCCTCTGGGGAAAAGTAATGTGTACGGAATTAAAAAATGCAATGGAAGTATCTTCACGATACGTCTTTGAAACTGAAATATTTGACTTTCAAGAAGCGAAAATGATACTTTGCCAAACAAAACTATGGAGAAGAATTCCCGAATATTGACAGCTGATTTACATTTTTCGAAAGCTGAGTTTGATTCAATGACAGAAATTGTTTCTTAAAATCGTGGTAGTAGATCGAAAACATAAGAAATGTGTTGAAATCAGGATTTTGGGAACATGTTTCAAAAAATTCCCAAGGGTTTCTTTTCGAAAAGCACTATCTGAAGACAAAGGAAGCATTTCAAGTAAGTTCTTGTACATTACTGGTATTACATGTAATATTACTTTTAATTGTTTCAAAATTAATTAATTGATAATTTTTGTAATATTAGAACGCCCGGAATTCTTACGGTATCTCTCGAAGGGTGTCATCTTCCTATTATATGGTTTCCGTGATAATATGTTAATATTTTGTTGTAAGACTGACTTCTATATTTCTTACCATTTATGAAAATTATTAATTTTTACAAAATTTCATATTTTCAATAAATATTTATTATTAAAATATCAAAACTAAAGAACGTCACTGATATCCAATACGGTGATAGGAAAGAAATTGCGTGGTTGCATAACTATGCCGTTTTCAACATTTATTTAATAAACGACGAAAATAATACATTGCTGTTTCGAATAATACATTAGTATTGAATGTGTATTCAATTATCTACTTGGTTTTATATGATTGTGTCCGTTCGTACTCTCTAATATAATATTCGAATGTCGTGCGTGGTTGCATAACTATACCGTTTTAAAAGTATTTATTTAATAAACGGCAACAGTAATAAATTTAATTTTGGGGTAATAAATTAGTAATAAATGAGTAATAAATATTTATATTTAGATAGGGCTAGCTGGTCGGGACTGGATAGAGCAGGGATACAATGGGATAGAAGTAGGCAGGGCATGAATAAACAGAATTCATCTTCCTGGCTAATTATGTACTGTAATAAATGCCCGGGCAACGCTGGGTACTTCACCTATTTTATTTGATAATCAGCAATAGTAATAAATTTCATTTTGGGGTAATATATTAGAACTAGATATTTAATTCGGTTTGATGTGATTGTGTTATAATGGTGTGCCAGCTTGACACACCGGCAGTTTCTACCTTCTACAGTATGTATCAGCTGTAGAATGCCACCAGAGAGGTTGCATCTGTCGGTCTCAGTCATAGAGCGTCTTAGTACTTAGTTCTCAAAAAAACTGATGTAATTTCGGGAAACAATAATTCTGAGAGAATTTTTCAATTGAATAATTTGAATTTTAATTTCTGAACAGTCTGTGTTACGATTTATGAATTTTTACGGGGGAAATGCTCCTTGGAGTTTCCTCTCATGAATTTACTAGTAGTTTTGCAACATACATCACTAATATTTTGTTTCTAGACCATAAAAATGCCCAGGAATATATTGGTTGTTGTCCTATACTGGACGAAACACACCTAACCTACACATAATACAATACGATAATACAATCGAGGTCACTTATAATTTTACTCCCGGCTGGTATTCTACCTCTGAAAACAAAACATGTTTTCAGGGTGGAAGAGAATACATTCCGTTTCAAATGCTTGCACTGATAGTTTTTCATCAGCTCTCTGATTCTGCGTATTTACACAACCCCAATTGATATTCTGTTGCTTGGTACTGTAACCAGGGCAGTTATAACACAATCCTAAGGGTTGCCATTACTTCATTTACGAAAATCTTTTTTTAGCACAATATTCATCGCCAAAAAATAAATAGAGGCATTTTCAAAAGCGTTGCTGTAGTCGGTAAGTCTTATATTAATACAGTTTACACTGATGTGAATAAAAAAACAATGAGGATTTCTACTTCCTTACCACGATGTGAATCCAAAGTTTACATTCACAATCATCTTTCTGAGCAGGACCTGTTGTAATTTATTATTAGGAAGTTTTCACCAACACGAGTGATTTCGAAATCGCATTCCCTTGATGCATTTACTTGCTGATAATTTTTCCTAATTATAAAAATACTTTTTCAAACTTAAAGAAAGAATATTACTTATTTCATGAGGCAAATACAGAAGTTAGGCATATTTAACATTAAGCGCTGCAAACGTAGTTGCTTCGAACTATCGATTCGGAGAGAGAACAGAAGAAACTCAAGTGCTCATGTTCAACTTTTATTTAGCACATGCGCAGAGATGTTCAGAGTGAATCGACACAAGCTGCGCTGCTCCAAGTGGCCGACCTCTGAAACACAATCAATTCGCCCTACAAGACTTCTGCTAGATGTCAGAAAATTACGTCTTTGAAATATACGAAATGCATTGTATTTCTAGATCATATACACACATTATGGATTAAAATTATTATCATATTGTTCGATGGAAAAAATCACTTTTTAAAATGTTCCAGAGAATTCTTTATAGAGAGTTTTTATTGAGAATGATTCTAGTAGCTAGAGCTGAAAGGTCACTTTGGCGATTATTTGGAGTAGAAAAATAGAATTCCTTATTAATTCACACATTTACTAGCATAACTTACTGCACTCTACGACTACACCCTACATTCACGTTATCGAATACCGTTCTTCTCCTCGAGGGAAAAACGTGGTTATTTAGTTATATTTCTAGTCTTGTAGGGGTTTAGTTGATATGAGTGCTAATTTTTGGAAGCCCAAGCTGGTACTTGGGCAAATAATAATTTATCAGAGACCACAATCTTTAATGCCCACAGGTTTGTAAACCATTGGATGCAGATAATACTAACCAAACACTTGATGCCATATAATGATAATAATGTCAAGACGGAATAGTTAAGTAATTTTGTTATAATTTATTGTCACTTCTTCGATGTTAATGTGGTGTATTATGTAACAACTACGGATAAACAATAGTGCGTTAAGATGTTTAAATACGATCAAAATTAAAAAGGACAAATATTTACTCCTCCTAGAAAATGTTTATTTCTTAATATATTTTTCTCACAAACAGTCAATGAACTGTTTTCAAACTTTTGTGATTTGGAACAATACTATTTCATGGCAGTTTTAATTACTTCCGATTTATAATATAATCTCTGGCAATATTTCAGGATTCTCTTAAATAGGGAATCATTCTACTATGTATTCTATAAAAGAAAATCCCCAAAGAAAAAGTGATCTATTTTCATCGAATATTGCAATACGAGTGGAGTTTGGTGGGGGTGGGGTTTATGTATACAAGTAGTTGAGAGTGACTGAATCCGCGTTGGAGATAATTACTCGAATGCACGCCCTCCAGGCGCACCAGATCCACCCTCCAATACGAATGATGTAATAGACCGTGACCATCTCACTGTGCTCGTGGCACGACCTCCATCCTAGGAGAACATAGAACATCCTCTTTGACTCCGTATTCTCCTCCGCTCGTATTGTCACACGTACTCATTCTAAGAATTACCATTCACTCCCCATGAACGCTTTCGTAAAAAAACAATTTTAATATTAGTATTAGAACCCTATTTCAAAGGGTTCCTTCTTAGTATAAACTTTTTTCACAAATTTGTTGGTCATCGTAGGTCAACTGTCTGGCGATAGTTCCTTCCCCGTTGACAGGCCACAGCTGGGACAAGAGCTTCCTATCTCCCCGCATCCCATGACTGCAGCGGGGAAAAGCGAAATAGGGGCAGCATGGCAATTGGATGTAGAAAACGTCACTTGAGTGGCCGGCGTGGTCCACGAGAGAGCCTCTCGTGAGCCACGAGTGGCGGGTGACCGTTATCGCGTCACGTGAGTTATAGGGCCGCCATTGTGCAGCGGGTGCCCTTTCTCGGCGTCCTCGTTCATGGACTCTCGGCCGATTTTGCAGATGGGGTTGCTAAACTCTCTGGGCTTCGAATTTGTCATTTGAGTCATTTTGAAATGAACGGGACCGGTTCCAAGTGTTTTTAGTTTAGGATTCTTTTCAGTATGTACGCAGTCATTTGAAACTATATATCTCGTCCATTCTTTTAATTTACATTTATTTTATTTCGTATAATTTCCTGATCGTCCGAAAATACTGAAGAAAAAATCGAGTAACTATCCATCTAGAATCTCACCTTTGGAATAATTTATATTGTTGTTCCTTTCAGTCTATTAACATGATGCCTATATTTTTAACAGTCACTATCTTCTATTACAAAAAGACAACCGATAAAAAATCTTTATAATCTTCTCATTTATTACTCAGAATTCTCCTTCACTTCCCTCCGAAGCTTGCTCGTCACTTAACGTCACCTTAACAGCTACAACAGAAACTTTTGTCATTGTACTGTCGCAACTTTCCTCTCTCAAAATGACATTATAGGTAAGGGTTTCTGTAATACATTTTATACCAAATTCTGCGACATGTTATTATAGGGAAGATTTTCTGAATCATATTACATTTAACTAGTACTTGTCCACTGTTTATTGGCTCTTCTTTTCGAGTTATTATATACGGTTTGGTATATGACATCGCTGTAAAGTATTACAAACATTCCTTTCCCAAAAAATGTCTTGGCATGGCACACTATTATTCAATGAATCACTTCAAATTCTCATTTTTGTTTGATACCTTCCCATACTATCACGTTCTTCCGCTTTACTTCCTTCTCGAGGATACTCTTTGTGTATAATCGTCACTCTTCCTCATTAATGATATTCCATAACGCACTTGCGTTAATTTATAGAGTAAAAACTGTAATGCTTTTTTGGTGCTTTCCTTACGTATTTAATATTGTATGGTTTCTAAATATATATACAACCCCTTTACTCCCTTCCTTATAACTACAAATAAGTTAAGTTTTTATAAATAAAAAAAAGAGATTAATTAAAAGAAATAGTATAAAAATTGTGCAATTTTTGTATTCTAAATGCAGCAAAATCAAATAATTTGTTTTCCAGAATGTATAATGTTTTGTCCTGGTAATTAATTAATACAAGAGATTTTGTGGAACACGCATGAGTATTCTTATTCGTTATGAAAACAAGTAGCAATTCATTAAAAAGTGTCGAAAATAATCAGCATTCGCAGAAGCATGCAATATATTTTTGTCAAGCTCCATTCGAAAACAGCTCATGTGTTTACTGTGATAGTGTCATATCAATTTTTTTCGATAAGAATATATTTGGCAATTTATTGGAAATTGTAACAATTATTTAGGAATTAATTCTGGCGTTATTTTCATAAGCTTTTAGACAAAATTGAGATTGAATGTTTATTGGTACGACGTCAAGCCATCGTACGCTCGTTTTTCGATATGAATACAGGGCAATTTTTTAAAATTTATTTTACGTCAAAAAAAAAAACAGTTAAAAACTGCGTATGACGTGCTATGGGAAAAGTGAATTGTGCACATTTTCAAAATTCTGTGATCCCTACACTAAGTCATATACTACTTAAATTTTGAAAGGGAGAAAAAAAAAACAAAAAACTCCCATGTAGTAAAATCTATTTTCAAGGATAAATAAGCAATACATTTTGAACTTTGAAAGGAGAAAAAACTCCATGTAATAAAATCTATTTTCAAGGATAAATAAGCAATAAATTTTGAATTTTGAAAGGGAGAAACAAAATGAATAATTTCATTTGGGAATCAAATCTACAGATTCTCGTTTTTCGATATAAGAATTAGCAGAGAGGGCAGATTTTTAATATTAGCTGGCACTTCGATAGTCATAATTTAATTATGTGAATTATTATAATTAACATAGTAACTCAGCAAATACGTTTATTTAATAGTACTTTGTTTCTTAATTATAGCCCACCAAACTTCAACAGAGTGCATATTATGATTTTTCAAATACATTATTGCTAAAATTTGACTGGATAAAATTTTTATTATGGTCTTCTCTTTGCAGTAGAACATTTGCAGGGACGTTTTACGAACCAAAACGTCCGTCTCCCCAGGTACCTGTAGCTACAACATACTGATAACAAAAATTCCAAATATGCAAAAAGTTTAAGTCGCATAAAGTACTGAACGAAAACCGTTGCACGAGTGCACGCTGGGTAACGTTTTGGAATGTGTCATCGCTAGAAAGGGTAACAATACTCACTTTCTCCAAAGTAGTGAGATTCATGTCTGTGGAAGGAAAAGGTACCTGGAAGCAGTGGTGACGGGCGGCCATACTGCAATCACAATATTAGATTAAAGGCTTCCCTGACCTCTCAGATCACCCGCGTATACTACCGGGTTTAGTGCTCTAAACAAAGACTATATCTTCAATATTGATTTTCTCCATTGAAATTATAACAATGAAACGCCTATTACAGAAAACGTAACACATTGCATTATTCACTGTATGGTATTTCTTCTTCTCTTCCTCACATCCCATCATGGATCGTGACCTCGTTCACGACTGACATGTAAATATTACATGTCCATAAGATAAACTTTCCAAATGGCAATTCATCACCATTTACACTACTTTGGTGTATCGAAGTTGCGAATCACATTTTTCACGATTTTGGTGCATCCAAATAACGATGAATCTATTCCACTATTTTTGTCTTAGAATAAATGCCCAAGACAAGTCTTGGGCTCACAAAAATTTGCACTCTAAACAACCTCCTACCCCGTCAGCATGCTTTAACACACTGACGGGGTAGGTTTCGTGAGGTCGATGAATGCTGTTTTAGATTGATCGGCTGTTGGGCTCAAACTAACCCTTCCAGCATATATTTATACTAAAAAATTCATTTTCGTTAGTGATTATAATTTTTCACTTTTTATAACGTTTGTTGCTATTTGTAAAAAACATTTTCCTATCCCCAGTGCAAGAAAATCAAATATTTCTCACCGAATAACATCTACTCTCCATTTAGAATGCGGTTATTTTCTTCGTTAATAGACAATTTTAAAACATACTGTTCTGCATAACTGGCATCTACCAGAGAAACCTCAAACCGAGTAAAATATAATTCATCGCATGATCAGTAGACGACCCGCATTGCAAAGAGAGACTCGTGGTGCCATCTATCCGCCAATGGAAGTCGCATGTCTCGGCAGTCGCTCATGTGCGTGAGAGTAATTTCCAGGTCGATAAACTTGTCGCCTGACTCAAGCACATGTGGTGGCATTCTGCGCGTTTACGTTACTCGTACTACCGCGTTATAATTACACATCAAAAGATAAACCGGGCTGAAAGACTTTGGATAGTCGTGCACTAGTATTTCCTGACCTATAAGATATGCATAAAAATTAGGGCACTTTTCAAACAATTATATATGGTTTCTGGACATTTATTGGAGGAGATATTTCACATTAAGCCCCTTGGACATGTTCAAAAGTTGCTCGCAAATGGTTACAATTTGTTATAAAAGGTTTGCTACAATATAACGAAATATGCTTACACAGATGCCATAAATTCGATTCATTAGATCTGGACATTTTCAAAAAATATCAGAAGTTTAAATTTTTGTGGACCCCTTTATACAACTTTATTGTAGAAGACTTTTTCACAATATGTATTTTTTCAGAATTTTTTCCTGACAGAAATTTGTTTGATGTAATTAGAACTTCTATTTATGTGAATGAATGTTTATTTGAAAATTTGAGCAATTTTTGTGTGGTTTCGAGTGAAATGGAGTTTTATAGAAATATGTAAACAAGAATTTTTCGAAAACGGGTATGTACTAGAACTAAAAAAAATAGTATGACATAAGTGCAAAAAATTTTTACTCTTTTCTATATCTGTTCGTCAGTACTGTAAAATGTACTGACACTAAAAGTATCCCAAAAAATTAAAATATCTTAATTATCCGCAAGAAGGCCCAACTACCTCTCACTCCTGAAGTGTCAACCAAGTATGAACCCACTTGCTTCTTAACTGAGAGATTTATATGTGACTCATCCATCCTTAGATTGAGGCATTGTGATTTTGGGGGAACTAAGGTGAGTATCTCCTCGACACTTGCATCTTTTGTAACCATTATTGAAAAAGCACTAATAAAACTTAACCTTGCCGTGTGTGCAAGTGTTATAAAGTGACAGTCATGGATTTTGCAAACTAAAGATATCATATAATTAAAGTGATTCCCACAGTTTTATGATATTAAGGACCCCCAAACAGTGTTTCCAAGAAAATCACGAGGAAGATTTTTTACTGCATTCCAATACTTATACTGTGTGTTTAATCCATCATTACTAGTGATTCCAGGTGCTGCTGTCATTAGGCCCGTTAGTGTAGTGCACGTTTTTGGTCGGGAGGTGGCGGTGATCTTGCCCCTCTGGATGGAGAACCGGCGCCGACCTACCGTCGGCTAGTGGGATTTTCCCCAACCAGGCATCTTCCACCAGCGGGGGACCGCTCCAGCTGGAAGAACCTTTAAGGTTCCGACCGACATGTGTAATAGCGTAGTGAATGCAAGTGTAAGTGTAAGGTGTGTATGTAGCACAACGTTATGGCCGCTTTCCCGAGGAGAAGGTTAGTGGCGGGGAGGGACGAGCCCCACGCTGCGCGGTCACATTTCTGGAACGGGTGGCCGTTGGTCGTTGAAGGGTGTCGAGAGGGCCTTGAAAAGAAATGTGAAGTTCAGGGGTGGCACGAACTCTCTTGTCCTGGTAGGTTGTTTACTGTATCTATGAAATTAATGAATTAATGAATATGAAATTAATGTATTAGTAATTAATATATAAAAAAAATTAATATAAATATGTAATTAATGTATATGAAATAATAAATTAAATTTTTATCGAAATACAAAAAACCAAAAATATAAATATGTAATAAATCGCGCGATCTGTGGCCCGTTTCTTAGTGTGCTGCTTCCGCATTTGCCTGGTGTTGATCGCAGTAACCACGGAAAACTGCCTGTCAGAGCAGCCGGCAGCTAGAATTCTCCTCAACGCTGCGACAGAACTCGTCCTAATGTGGCTAGTGCCGAAAACGCTGCCATCGTCCGAACTCAAACTTAGGATCTACAGTCAGAGGGACTGCAGTAACATCAGCTGATGCCGAGAGCCACCTCTCCCTCCCTACGTGTTTATGTTATATTTGGAACTTGGCGAAATTGATGAATTAGGAAAATTAACAACAAAGATTCGAATTGTACGGTCGCCAGCTGTTAAAAACAGCACAAATTAAACTTTTGAACAGAACCTTGCCTTTAAACAAAGATAAAGCGAGGTGACCACGCGTTTACCTAATGAAATATTTTCGGAGCTAACACAGAGAACTCCTAAGCTATCGGAATCGAGAAGATTGTCGTCACATTCGAAACCTTTCGAAAGGACGCCCCAGATTCGGAAAGAAACAGGATCATAAATTCTAAAGAATCTCGGAAAGTGGAGATATAACAATCCAAATAACTTACAAGTGTTACATTTATTACAAACCATAAAAACATACAAAATAAGTTTTTCTTACTGTACAGAAACAGATTGCTGCAAGAAAAACAATACAGAATTACGAATATAATCACAAGGTTGAGAGACGGAGAAATGCCGTCTCAATACAAAAAAATGTTGTGAAAGACACAGGAACACAATTTAAAGGCGCTTCCAACAATGCGCCTGAACCTTATACAGAATTACTGTATTCGAGGCATTCCCTCAACAATGTCCACTTTAGGACGAGGAAGTCGAATACACAAACAAACGAAATTACAAAGAAGCCGACCTCGGCTATCTTTCAATACAAAAAGGAGTGGTATACAGAACTATTACAAAACGAGCCATTCGAAAGTTAAAACCAAATTTAGTATGAGTGCATTAATACAAAGTTGTATGGAAATGGATCTTTTACCAAAACTTATACCTTGTTACCAAATGACTAAACAAGCAGGAATACTCTGGAATGAAAACCGGGCGGTCAGAACCCATGCCCTGGCCTCGTTACGGTGATCGTAGCCCTGACGAGAACCGGTGGCCTATCCACGTCGTCTTCGCAGAGCTAGACACCAGCCGGCTTCTTGCCCGAGCGACAAGGTGATCGCTCACGGGGCGAAATTTGACGCAGCTTTTTGTAGACCACGGCCGAGTGCCGTACGGGCCCAGCTGACGCCTTCCAACGAAGCTTCGAACTGCCGAATGCGACCAAATTCAGTCTTACTCACGACAGGAACGAAAAAACTGCAACATTAGCAATATCAATTCGCAATGCACAGTACAAAAATGGGACACCGCGTCAATTTCGGGTGCCATCAAACAACCAAACGCTGCCTAAAGCCGCAACGCCGAGCTACCAAAACGAAAAACGAACAGAGTAAACCTGCTTTACAACAAAGGTTAGTTCACACAACCATCAAGAAACAACAAAATACCAAACATTAGATCCAATTCTATAACAATAAAAACATCATTGCCTAAATCAGGCCAAAGCACTCATACACACATATAAAATCACAATAATACGACTGAAGGAGTCGGGCCTTTCTAACAACATAACTAATGGCTCGTAACTATGAAAAAGCGTGCGCCAGGCACGCCACACAACAGTGAATGTTACAACGTGAAACCAAAAGGGCAAAAGGCGAAAGGCTATTGTGACGACTCAGTAGGAGCCGGGCAGAAATGCGAGGTGCGCTGGTCACGCACCGGCTTATATAGGCCTCCCAGAAGGGGAGGGGGTCACTCAAGAACCAGCGAGGCGTAGCGGGGAAATATCGATTTATTTGAAAGGCAGTACAAACTCCTTGGCTACAAATTTTCCGCCTTACTAATAAAAATCTGATTTAAGTCAGGAGTAACATATTTACTTCGGAAGTAACTACTTTCAGTGTAAGCGTGGAGTAAGCGATGAGTAATTTTCTACTAATAATCGCGGAGTAAGCGATGAGTAACTACGCCAGCGTTACTCCACAGACAACGTTTGGCAACGTCTAAAAACCTCGTGTCGACTTCTCAAATCGAATGTTCAATCGATAGTTACGTTCCTTCGGCGTCTGTTATGAATCAGCTGTGAGTGAGCGTGAATAAGTAAGTAGTTAGCATGGATATCAACGACATTGAAGCTCTAGAGGACGTTGAAAATGTCGACATGTTTGGTGAAGGCCGTCCGAGGAAGAGGAAAGTATATCGCCTCAGACGGAATCCTTTCGAGGAATACACGGCGGAGGAATTCCGGAGAAAATACAGATTTTCAAAGGAAGGAGCGACGGAGCTCATAGATATATTAGGGGAGAGTTTGTCTTCTGAAAGTGCCCGAGGTGGTAAACTTTCCCCGGATATTCAAATACTTACAGCACTCAGATGCTGGGGCGAAATATGGTGACGTATTCGTGGAGTGCTATTGCTGCTACTGTATGCATGGTCACATAACCTACATTTTCATGTATAACCTATCACACAGATACAAGACGACTGTGCGGACTTGCATGACATTAGCCAACAGTCAGTCCCCAACATATGCAGGAGGGTGGCTCTTAGCTAGAGCAAATTTTGTATACATGCCCCGAACAATTGAAGAGGAAACTCAAGCCGCCCATTTATTCTCTTCTATAAACGGATTCAGAAATGTAATTGGGTCCATAGACTGTACCCACATTCGTATTCCCAACATGAGAACGGATGCGGGGCAACACTTCAAAAGGAAAGGCTTTCCATCTTTGAATGTTCAGGTACTTCTACAAATATTGGCTGTAGAAAATGTTTATTTAAAAAATTGTAAAAATATGACGTAATTGCAAAACATGAATTCTACATGAAATATATTTTCAGGGCGTTTGCAACGCCACATTGAAATTTGTTGATATTGTGGCGAGATGGCATGGAAATGTCCACGATGCCAGGAATTTTAATGAATCCGGACTGACGCGGAGATACGAGACAGGAGACTTTAGAAGAAGGTTGCTTGGGGATTCTGGCTATCCCTGCACTACGTATTTACCCCTGTGCGGAATCATAGGCGTGCAAATGAGCAAGCATATAACGCCAGCCACAAAAGCAGGCGTAACACCATAGAAAGGTGCTTTGGCCTTTGGAAAAGCCGCTTCAGGTGTTTGCTAACAGGTATTTCATCTGTGATCAGCCTTTTAATAACATTTATTACATTCTCATCTCAGTTGCTTCTACATGATTGTAAAGTAATAGCCAACATGTTTTCTCACAGGATTTAGAACATCTCTGGAGCAAACAAAACTGACGATTTTAGCTCTGGCAGTGCTACACAATATTGCCATTGAGCTGAAGGAAAGAGAATTTCCTATAGACCCAGAAATTGAAACGGATGAGGATGAGCTAGAGCCTATGGTTTTTGAAAACAATCCGCGGGGAGCTGCTATGCGTGTTGCGTTTATTCAAAATAATTTTTAAATTATCTCCGCTTAATTGAATCATTGCTGTGCCAGTTAAGTCCAGATTAGTCTAAAGGGTTTAACAAAGTACCATTCAATAAAACTTCTGAAAATTATTGTTTATGTTTATTTTTATTTTGTGATTCTTTCAACATTTCTAACAACATTTTATTTTGCTCCATTATAATGGCATATTGCTCCCCGCATGCACTGAAATTTCTCTTAATGAAGTCCAATTTCAAGGAATGAACTTGTTCCTGCCTGGCGTCCTCCTACTGCCTGTCTTTTCCTGAGACACGAATGTCTCCATTCTTAGATTAAATTTCTGTAAAAATGCAATGATTAATATTGTGAATTTGACAATAAAATATCGCATTGTATTATTTAAATGAATCAATTTCACACCTCTGAGGAAGTATTTCTCTGAGAAGAGGTTCTCTGTCTGTTGAAACTCTATTTTTTTTTAAAAAGCAAGCTTTTTAATAACACTAAATGATAATGCATAGTTACTCTTCTCTAATTGCAATTTAATGGTAGAATTAAAAAATGATTGGACAGATCAAGTCCTTTTCCCACCTTTCGGCCATTGGCTATTGGCGTGCCAGGTACATCTGCACAGAGGCTCCTGCTGCTGCTGTCTGCTGGTTGCGGACTCTGGAAAAATATTTAGAAAAAAATCAAGCCTCAACCTTTTGAACAACATTATTTGATTCCATATATAATCCTTACAATAACTAATATAATAATAATAATAATAATAATAATAATATAAGAATCTAATTTAATTATTTGTCAACATCAAAATTTGACTAACTAAAATGAATCGCAACAAGAAACTTCAGAATTTTGGTTAGAATTACATTTTGGGACATTAATCAAGCAGCAACTTTGAATTCACTAGTATTGTGCAGATCTAGTAATTCACTGTAGAACAAATTCTCCATAAATCCAATAATATTAATTAACTTACCACGTTATGCAAGTTGCACCATCTATAATTACTTTTTCCCGATTATCAGGTTTGGCCTGAAAACAGCAGATAATGATTTTTAAAATTATTTTATACTTTACATATAAGTTTGGCTTGGTTATCTCTAGAAAGAAAGATACTTACGTCGCAATCAAATTCGTTTGTGCCTTCTGAAAATCCAGTGGCAGCAGGTATTGATATCCATGGCTTGTTGAGATGGTGGTGCCGGCATTGGGCCACCACTGGTTTCTTCAGTGCCCTGCTTATGGGCACTGATTTCCTTTTAGAGGCAATTTTCATACCTCTCACTGTATTTTAATTTTTTCAGGTCTCGCTTCCAGAGTTATGGTCATTGAATCTGAACAAATGGACTATATGAACATTTTGAACGAGTAAAATAACCGAAGGAATATACATTGCACTTCTGTAACATACTCATCAGTAAGATCTTTCTACGCTTGCGTCTTCGCTTTGTTCACGAAGTCGAATTCTATTTTTATTTAAAATAGGAATGAACTTCTTACAAGTTCGAAAAGCAGCTCCCGTAGCAAAATCAGTTATGTTAAATACGCACCGCATACGAAATCTGTTCTCGATTTAAACCAGATACCGTTTTTATAAAATGATTTGTACAATATGATCTACATACCTTCTCTTCTGTCTCCCAATTTTCGCTTCTTTTACGCTCCATTTTAATATTCAAAACACTACACAAGCACCAAACACAACACAGAAGCACACCCAACACACCGCTCACACCACAACACACGAGACGAGAATAATGTTCGTACTTCGAATACACCCCGATTATTTCCTCCTCACCAAAGCTTAAACAAGGGACGACTGTGAGTAGCGGTTACCATGGAAACTACAACACCCTTACTTTCCCGCTTACTCTATGCTTTCGTTACTCCATGTTTATTAGTAAAGATTTTGGCTATTTCAAGCTTACGCTAGAAGTCAATTTTACTCATCGTTTATTAGTAATGCGTCATGTCGCCTTTTTATATTAATGCTCACATACGAACATGTTTTATGTAATATGTAAACATACCTCCATACATGTGCACCTGTACATGGTATGCGTACATATATTACAAACATGTTCGTACATAAGAAGTGTCAACTTTATATATATATATATATATATATATATATATATTATATATATATATATATTTTTTTCAAGCACAATAACGCACAACGCTTTGGGTGGATTCTCTGGATTGCCTGACCCTTTGAAGGGTCTCTTCAATCCTTGTGGATCTTCTTGTGTATCTCCTTCAATGGCAGGTCGACTCCACCCCCCCGTACGGGGACGGGGATCGGGAGTCGGGGTTACGGGAGGAAAGGTTGTTTTATTAGGGTGAAGATGGGTTATTTTGTTGAGGGTGTACCTGGGCGACGAGGGATAGGGAGGGATGGGGATTAGGTAGGGTGATGAGGTTGGGGTCGGGAAGGGGGGGTCTGTCTGCCTCTGTTTCAGGTGATAGGGGGGGAAGTTGTAGGATGTCGAGCGGGTGCTTTTTCCGTGTGTGTCTGAGTGAGTTTACGGTGGTTTAATTGTGTGGTATTAAACCAGGTGGGGTGGGCATAGGATAGTATGGGGCGGATGAAGGTGTAATAGGTTTGTAATTTTTGTTGGGAAAGGGATGGATGAGTGAGGATTGGGTAGAGGGCACCAGTAATCCGGGTTGCTTTGGTGGTAATCTGTCGGATGTGGTGGGACCAAAAGAGGCGGTGGGTAAGGGTGATTCCGAGGTATTTGACTTCATGGGACCAGGGGATAGCGGAGTTATTAATGGTGATTGGTGGGGACTGGATGGGTTCTGTTTGAAGGAGAAGAGGATGGCCTGGGTTTGAGGTTAATGGTGGTGATGTTTTGGGAGGCCCAGAGGTAAAAGGAGTCTGCAGTTTGTTGGAGTCGGGTTAGGGAGCGTTGTAAGGATTTGAGGGATACTAGGAGGGCAAGGTCATTGGCGTATAGGAAGGTTTGTACTCCAGGGGTGGGTGGTATGTCATTAATGTAAATGGAGAAGAGGATTGGGGATAGCACAGCTCCTTGTGGGACGCCGGCCTGGATAGGGTGTTTGGAGGATGATTTGGATAGGTATAGACGAAGAAGGAACGTTGGTACAGGTAGCTCTGGAGCAGGGAGTGGGCGTGGTTTGGGATGTAGGGGCGGATTTTCATGAGGAGGATGGGGTGGGATACAGTGTGGTAGGCTTGGGTAAGGTCTGTGAATATTGCTGGGATTTCTTTGTAGTCCTGGAGTGGGGTGGCTATTGCAGAGGTTAGGTTCAGGGTTTGGAGGGCCGCAGAGCGGCCCTCCCGGAATCCAAATTGAGAAGAGGTGATGATAGGGTCTAAAATGGGAGTAAGGCGGAGGAGAAGGATTTTTTCAAAGAGTTTACTTAGTATAGGTAGTAGGCTAATGGGGCGGTAGTTAGAAGGGAGCCGATGGTCCTTGCCGGGTTTGGGAATCTGACAACGCGGGCTTCTTCCAGGCGAGGGGAAGTATATTGGAGGCAGGAATTGAGGAAAGGGTCAGTAGGTGATGGCGTTTTTGGGGAGATTTCAATTTGGGTAGGGGAGACTCCATCGGGTCCTGGGGTCTTCGTACAGTCTATTGTGCGTATTAGCGTGAAGTTCTACGTCATTTGTCTTCCAGGTTGTTGTCGGTCAGGTGGTAGTGCAGGGGTGCGGAGGTATTTCAGTATGACGTCCGGGATAGGGATATTGGAAGGAAGAAAGCGCACGGCTAGGGAGTTGGCAAAGGAGTCGGTGATGGTTTGAGTGTCGAAAGTGAGGATGTTGTTGCTAGACAGGATGGGGATACTGAGGGGGGGTGACGTACTGCCTTGATGACCTTGAATAAGTTTTGGGGGCTGCGGTTGTCTTTAAGTAAGTCGTCGTACATGTGAGTCTCGTGTAGTTGTAGCATGGAGTGGAGTCGTCTTTGAGTCTGTTTAAGTTGTCTCTTGTCTTCTCTTCGATATTGTGACATACCGATATGTCACGTTAAAATAAATTAACATTTATTTGTAGATAATATGGTGAACATGCATTACGAAATATCACGAGCTGGAGCTTAGCAACGCCGTGAATAAACAATGTAGTTTTGTTTTTCAAATGCATTAAGAGTTTTCTGATGCCGAAAGTAGAAAATTTGGATTGGGCGAAGAAGTTAACACGATCAAAATGTCACTACACCAAAATATAACGAACGTATGGATTGGCTGGAGAGAAGGACGGTCAAATGTTTTGAAAAAATGAAGGGAGTTTAATACGAAGTCTTCGAGGGATGAATCATGCAGGAAGATTTCATTCTGCCTGAAACCCCTTCTGAACTGTTCGTAGATATTTTCATGGGAAGCAATATTGAAGTATAAATTGAACTTTGCGGAGTGGTAATGTTCGGACTATGTCATAGGACGTAATCGGACTGGTAATTTGATAGTTTGAGACCAGCTTGGATAGGCAGAAGAGGATTTCTGTTGAACTTTGGACTACGGCAAGACTGCAAGATATTTCGACTGAGAAGTCTACGAGGGACATCAACGAAGAAAGATAAGTTAACCGCGGTGTAAAATTGTAAATTGAAAGAGATCATGATCAAGGCCAACTAAATTCATTAAATTGTTTGATAAAAAGTAAAATAAACTTTGTTAAATTTTGTTCTTTAGAAAAGAAAGTGATTTTTCATTTAGTCAATCCAAACAGAAATGAACTAGGAATAGAATCATTCTATTTCAGATTCCCAGCTGCGCTGTATAGTCGGCGGATCCTATAATCCATTACAGAGGTAATAAGGATTATAATTATATCGTGACCCATTGACCCAGCAAGCCGGACGCTAAGATCTTTAGCAGATATAGATGTAGAAAAGAGGGGAAAAATTTTTGGGTATATCTCAAAATGGCGCCTCAACGTGATGCATAATTTGTTATAATTTATAACAATTGGTGACACGGATAAAATTAGTCTTATAAATTATAATAAAGTGATCCAAAGGGAATCTGAAATTTATGGATTGACATTTGAAATTAATTGTTAATTATAAGAAAAAAAAGAGCAAAAAAATTTGGGAATGTTAATGTAGATGATATGGCGTCTGCTAATACTAACCCCGAGGGAGAAATTTCGCGTGAAATTATTGAAATTGAACCACAAGAAAAGGAAATAATGGCTGCACCGTTAGGAAATATGGACCCTAATAATTTAATTCTTAAGATGTTAGCAGAAATGAACGCAAAAATTGAGTCTTTTAATAATCAAGTCGACCAAATGCAGAGGAAATTAAAGAATCTGGCAACAAAATTAATTCCCAAGTTAATGATTTGCAGGAAAACATTGTGACATTAGGACATTTACATGACCAACAATGCGAAAAGTTGACAATCGTCGAATCGCGTGTAGATAATTCAAACGCAATGTCGCTTCAACATGGCGAAACAATTGAAAACAGAGAATCTAAATTAGTTAATTGGATTGTAAATTAGAAAAACGAATACAGGAGGGACTTAGAAACATTAAAATGGTGCAAGAATCTGAATCTGGGAAATATATGTCGGACATTAAGGACAAGATTGATCAGTTAGAAAATGAATTCATGATGCGTTCACAGGGAAATATACCAATGCATGCATCGGTGCTTATAATACCAAGCCACCTAAAATTTAACGATGATAATGAGGGCGTGATGGTTCTTAAGGAGTTGAATAGCATTGAAGTATCGGCGGAAGATTTATTAAGGGAAGATACGGACGAACGGCGGAGAATAGCACGTGTTAATTTTGAAGGGGATATTTCGGAATATACCTGTAGACATTTTAATTGACACAGGTGCTAATGTTTGCGCAGTGTCGGAAAAATTGTATGAGCAGTTACAGAAAAAGGGAAATAAAATTGATGAGCTACCCACCAGGAGTTTGGATATTCGGACAGCTAATGGAAGGCGCATCGAAACGAGAAGTCGGCAAATTTGGGTGGATGTGGAAGAGCTACCCACCAGGAGTGTATTGTTACGAGGTGACAAAGGGCAACAACATTGTTTAGGATCAAAGACCAGGAGGGCGAAGATATGTATTTGCGATATTGCGGAACAAATTGAAGAGACTAGGGACCAGATCCACACGGCAGCAGAGGCGCGGTCGACGAAAACGGAATAGATGCTAGTAGCCATTGAAATGTTAGTCAATGAATATAAAGATGTTTTTGGAAGTTCAAGGAGCTGGTAAAGGGATATCAATTTAAAATTGAATTGATGGATGAGAACCTTTAATCTGAAACAATATCCGATCCCTCATGTATATAAAAGCGAAGTACGTAAACAAATAAACACGATGCTTGAGGATGGTATAATAAAGAAATCGATGACACCGTATGTAAGCCCAATAGTGATAGTTCGTAAGAAAGACAATAAGATCAGATTTTGTGTTGATGCTAGGAAACTCAATAGCAAGACCATCGCTCGTCATGAAAAAACCCCCGAAATTAGATGAAATGATGTGGGAAAGGGAAAAGGAGCTCGGATATTCACGAGACTGGATTTTACTGCGTCGTACAGGCAAATTGGACTACACCCAGATGATGTAGAGATACGCGAATAATTTATGACAATTTGAGGAGGCAGCAGCCAAAGAAAGCTAAAACAGAAGCAATGCTTTGAGGCGAGTATAAGGAGGGTAATGAAGTGTATTAGAGTATCTCAAGAGTCGTCAGTGGATAAGAAGTTATTTTATAAATTTTTCCCGTTGTATAAAGGACCGTATCGAATTTGTAAAGTATTAGCAAAGAATGCCGCGATTTTGAATGATGAAAATGGACGGCAAATGGGAACATATAACTACAGGAACATGAAGCCGTATATGAGGGACGACACGCATGATTAAATATACTGGTCATAACAGAGATTTGTAAATAGTTGTAAATATTAGGTATAATAGTTTTCTTTGTTATTGTTTGTCATTATGTGTATTTTGTCAGTTTGTGTAGGAGTTTAATTTAAAGTGTATGTGTATTCAATGAAGTTAATGGGAGCAAATAAGGCAGATACGGCTATTAGAATACCTGATGAAATGGTTATTGTTGGCACATTCCGAAAGGAAAATGTAAATAGTTTTAAGGCAGCAAGTAACAAGACCTAGTGCAGTGCAAAGTGTAAAGTGTTAATGTCGTTTAGTGTGAAGAAGCAAGAAGAAAGTGTTCAATTTTAGTCTTGTCATTTAGTTAGGTTGTAGCAAACCAAATGACGCTTGGAGAGGGGAAGCTGTGACATACCGATATGTCACGTTAAAATAAATTAACATTTATTTGTAGACAATATGGTGGAACATGCATTACGAAATATCACGGGGCTAGAGCTTAGCAACGACCGTGAATAAACAATGTAGTTTTGTTTTTCAAATGCATTAAGAGTTTTCGGGATGCCGAAAGTAGAAAATTTGGGATTGGGCGAAGAAGTTAACACGATCAAAATGTCAGCTACACCAAAATATAACGAACGTATGGATTGGCTGGGTGAGAGAAGGACGGTCAAATGTTTTGAAAAAAATGAAGGGAGTTTAATACGAAGTCTTCGAGGGATGAATCATGCAGGAAGATTTCATTCTGCTCTGAAACGCGCTTCTGAACTGTTCGTAGATATTTTCATGTGGAAGCAATATTGAAGTATAAATTGGAACTTTGTCGGGAGTGGTAATCAAGTTCGGGACTATGTCATAGGACGTAATCGGGACTGGTAATTTTGATAGTTTGAGACCAGCTTGGATAGGGCAGAAGAGGATTTCGTTGGAACTTTGGACTACGGCAAGATCGCAAGATATTTCGACTGAGAAGTCTACGAGGGACATCAACGAAGAAAAGATAAGTTAACCGCGGTGTAAAATTGTAAATTGAAAGAGATCATGATCAAAGGCCTAACTTAAATTCATTAAATTGTTTGATAAAAAGTAAAAATAAACTTTGTTAAATTTGTTCTTTAGAAAAGAAAGTGATTTTTCATTTAGTCAATCCAAACAGAAATGAACTAGGAATAGAAGCATTCTATTTCAGGATTTCCCAGTTGCGCTGTATAGTCGGTGGATCCTATAATCCATTACAGAGGTAATAAGGATTATAATTATATCGTGACCCATTGACTCCAGCAAGCTTGACGCTAAGATCTTTAGCTAGATATAGATGTAGAGAGAGAGAGGAAAATTTTGGTATATCTCAATATGATGTGTTTATATAGTTTCCAGTCTGTGATGGGCGGGAAGGAGGTTTGGGGTGAAGGTAGTGGAAAGTAGACGAGAAAGAAAAGAGAATAGGAAAGTGGTCTGAGAGGTTGTAGAGATCATATTTTGGCTGTGGGATGGTGATGGATAGTTGAGAGGAGTGAAGAACAATGTCTAAGATATCGTGGGGATTGTTGTTGTAGATATGGGTGGGCTCGGAGGGTGCTTTTAGAAGAATGTTGCTATGATTGTCCAGAAAATGTTCAAGTCTGAGTCCTGCTCTGTTGCTAGTCGCGCAGCCCCATCCGGTAGATTTGCTGTTGAAATCGCCTGCGATGATGAAGGGGTGGGGGAGGTTGTTCAGCATGTCGAAATCTGAGTCTGGAATTGGGTTTTGGGGACTTTTAGCATGAGATGATGATCGGGGAGGTGGTTTTGGGATGGAAAAGGAGTGGTTTGGTTTGAGGAAGTCTCGTAGTAAGATCCCGATGGAGTAGCGTTGAGGAATTGGGTGAATGGGTTTTTGGTTAGTCCACCGCCCGCGTTCCACGAGGATATGGGCAGGATGCGAGGAGTAGGAGCCATATTAGTTGAGGATTTCAATCAGTTTAATCCCTGCGGAGATTAATTTAGTAACTATGTCTTCTGGGCCTTTAAGGATGTTTAGGAGCGTGGGTAAGTGTTGAAGAATGGTTTTGATGGTAGGGTTAGTGAGTAGGACCAGGAGTTTCTTTAGACTGTTTGCTGTGGATTGAGGGGGGTTGTTGTTGGTATGGGCTGAATTTGGGTCAGTGGCTGCAGCGTAGGGGGGGGTGGCAAAAAGCTCTGGTGTGGTAGAGTCTTAAACAGTTTTTGCATTGAGGTACTCTGTCTGTCATCTTGTAGTCCTCTATTGTGATTCTGTAGTAGTCGATGTACCTCAATTTAGTCCTGATTTCAGTCATTTCTAGTCTGTTGGTTTCAACCGTGTAAAGTCCAAGTGGGATGAGAGTTCCGTTGTTGTCCCGTCTCATCATTTCTGATACGTGGTGGTAAGTTATTTTCAGGGTTGTCAGAGTCTCTTGAATGATTTTCAAGTCAAATTTTGAGGGTAGTCCTTTGATCACGAATTTGGTGTGGGGTTCAGTAGTAGCACGGTTGTAGTAGTAGGCCACAGCTGTGAAAAACAGTCCTTTTTGTCTATGGGCTCTGGTGATTTGGTCCAGTCGGTCACGAATTTTGGTGTGGGCAGTCACTGTCAGGGGTTGAATAAGTAAGTCAGTCCGAGTGCATTTGGCCGTCATATGGTTGTTGGTGACTTTCATCAATTCCCTTGATGAGGTCGTGGGGCAAGATTGTGCTAAGGTCAATTCTGAAAGGTCCAATACGGGCTTTGGTCTGGTTGTTGGTTCTGGTGGGTCCGAAGGGTTCTGAGCAGGGTCTTGGGTAGTGGTCAGTTGAGATTGCAGGGTTGTTTGATGATTCTGGTGTTGAGAGGGGCTGATTGGGGTTTTGGGTTTCAATTGGGTTGGTGGAGGGGATTGGAGGTTGGGGTTTCGCGCCTTTAGTCACCAAAGTGAAGCCGTCGTCCAGGAGGGTTTTCTTAGCAGATCTTCCAGGGGAGGAGTCGGAGGAGGAGTCGTGGGGTCGTCTGCCGAAGGCATTCATATCCGTAGCGTTGTCCTTGGTGCCTTCCGTTGATCGTCCCGGGTTGTCTGGGGTCCGGTTTCCTCAATGCCTTCCGTTGTGCTGGTAGGCACCGTTAAAGCAGCATCCAGGTTGGCCGCGTTGTCAGGTGTAGGAAGGGGCGACGGTGGCGGCAGCAGCCCCGCCTGCTCTTGGTTCTTGATTATGAAGATGGCCTTCCTTAGTAGGTCCGCAGGTATGTGGTTGATGTCAATACTCCCGCCTTCCGCGTCTCGTTCTCCTCTGGAATTCTCCGCCAGGTCGCAGCAGACAGCGTTGGCCTGGTTGTGCGTAATATTCCGTTTCCAAAAGAATGTCCAAGGTTTTGCAGTAGTCAGTCAGTACGAAAATCAGCAAGATGCAAGGTGCACTAGAGGCGACGAGAACTCGATTCTACGAGCAAACGAACGAACGCTTATTGTGTTTTCAGCGTACGCCTGCTCCAATCTGGAGCTCTTCGTACTGCTGGATTTGGTGTTGCTTTACTCGGTCTAGTGTCCGTCCCCATACGTGATGGGGATTGGATCACGGGTTATTTTGTTGAAGGGCTTTTTGTGGGCAAGGGGAGGAGGAGGGAAAAGGAAGGAGGGGAAAAGGGGTGGAGTTGGGTGTAGGTGAGGGAAGTTATGGGTGAGATTTGTTGGGCAGAGATGTGTGAACGAGAAGCTGAGAAGGGATAAATGTAGGAGGGTGTTGCTTGGTTATGGTACTATTGCTTTAGTCATTTGTATTCTTCTGTATTGTCGTGCTAGTCATTTGTCGTTTGGTGTATCGTCATCTGGGGATCTCTGTCGTTCTTTCAGGTCGGTGGGGGCGGCAGTTGGAGTATGTCTAATGGGTGTCTTTTTCTCCTGTGTCGTGGGGGGTTTCTGATTATATGGAGGTGAGATGTGAGTAAGTGGTTGTATGTGGGATCAGATAGGAATTTTTGGATATGGGTAACTGCGGAGTTATGGATATAGGTGTTGATGTGCGGGATATTGTGGAGGGCTCGGATATTATTGTAATTGGTGAGAAAGCTGGGACGGAAGATTAGTCTTATTACGCGGTTTTCTATTTTCTGGATGAGGGTGTGGTTAGATTGGGCGGTACAGGACCATGTGGGATGTGCATAGGAGATGATAGGGCGGATGTAGGTATAATAGGCAAGTAGTTTTTTCTTTGCAGGTAAGGTTGGGTGTTAGGATAGGGTACAGGGCACTAATTATTCTGTGGGATTTGATTGAGGTTTGTTGTATGTGGTAGGTCCAGTGGAGGCGGCGGGAGAAGTGGATGCCGAGGTATTTGATGTGGGGGTTCCAGGGGAGGGGTTGTTGGTTTATTTGTAGAGGAGGGGGAGATGGTGGGCTGTGCTGGTAGGAGAAAATTATTGCTTGGTTTTGTGGGTTATGGTGATGTTGTTTGCAGGGCCCAGGAGTGGAGGAGTCAAGGGCGATTGTAATTGGGTGAGGGATTTTCTAGGATCGTAGGAAGCAAGGAAAGCAAAGTCATCAGCATATAGGAAAGCTTTGACACCTGTGGTGGGAGGGATATCGTTGGTATATAAGGAGAAAAGAGTGGGGGATAGCACGGCGCCCTGAGGGACGCCGGCTTGGATTGGATAGCAGGGTGAGGTTTTGGTTTGGTACTTAACATAGAATTTTCGGTCGACGAGGTAGTTCTGTAGGAGTGAGAAGAGATGTGTGGGAACGTATGGACGGAGTTTCATTAGGAGGATGCTATGGGAGACGGTGTCATAGTTGTGGTAAGGTCGGTGAAAATGCAAGGAATCTGTTTTCTATCGTGTAGGGGGGTTGCGATGGAAAGGGCCATGTTTAGGGTTTGGAGGGCTGCTGAGCGACCCTCCCGGAATCCGAATTGTGCAGGGCGAATGATAGGATTGAGGATTGGGTATAGTCTGAGAAGGATTATCTTTTCGAAAATTTTACTAAGGATCGGAAGGAGGCTGATGGGGCGGTAGTTGGAGGGAAGCTGATGATCTTTTGCCAGGTTTGGGGATCATGGATACGCGGGCGGTCTTCCAGGAAGTGGGAAGTAAGATAGGAAAAAACATGAATTGAGGATTTTGGATATTAGGTTAAGGGTGTTTTTAGGAATGTGGTGTAGTTGTAATGGAAGGATTCCGTCGGGTCCGGGGGATTTGTTGGGTTTTATGGATTTAATGATGTGGGCTATTTCGTTGTTAGAAGTGGTGTAATGGCGTTGATTAAGGGGTTGGTTTGGGGATTTCAGGTATTTTAGGATTACTGGGTCTGGGATAGGTTTGTTAGAGGGAAGGAGTGACGGGCCGGGGGGAAGGTTGGAATTTGGTCGTTGCCAGGTTCTGGGTGTGGGTGTTGTTTGTAGTTTGCCGGCATATTTTTGTCTATCGTACTGTATTAGTTGTCTGCATTTGTCTTTGTAGTTGTTTCATTGTTTGTTGTCTCGTCTCGTCTGTGTTTATAGTATCGTCTTTGTGCTTGTCTTTTTAGTCTTATTGATGCAATGATGTCGTTCGGAAGGGTTGGGTGGTCATATTTTGTGATGGTGGTAGATTTTCGGTATGCGTTTTTGATTTGACGGGTAAGGTGAATTATGGATTTGTCGATTTCTGAGGTTGTGGGGATATTTGGTGGGATGTTGTTGCAAAGATAAGAGGAAGATGGTCAGAGCTATTGAAGAGACTGTGGGGGTATGGTGTTGTAATATTTAGTTGGGAGGAGTGGATGATAATGTCTAGAATGTCATTCGGGTTATCTTGGATGTAATGGGTGGGTTCCGAGGGGCTTTTTATATGTACTGATGAATGATTGTCTATGAATTGTTCTAGAGTTTGTCCCGTTGCGTTCGTCCTTTGAGCCCCATTGCGTGTTTTTGCTGTTTAGGTCTCCTGATAGGATAAAGGGAGTGGGAGGTTGAGGAGCATAGTCAAATCAGAGATAGGAATGGGGATTAAAGGGCGTTTGTAGGCAGAGATGATGATTATTGGGGTGGGCGAGGTTCCAATTAGGATGGCAGAGCACTCTAGGGCAGTGGTAGGTGGGAGTTGGAATGAGGTGTGTGGGATATGGTTTCTGACTAGTATAGCTGTGCCGCCATTGTTGCTGTGGAGTCGGTCAGTTCTGTGGATGGTATAGTTTTGCAGGGAGAAAGGAATGTTGGGTTTTAGCCACGTCTCTTGAAGGGATATGACCGCGACGGAGTGGTCTTTTAGGAATTGGTTCAGGAGAGGTTTCTTCTGGTTCAGCCCGCCGCGCGCGTTCCATGTGGACAGGGTAAGGAATCTAGTGGAAGGAGCCATTTAATTAAGGATTTCTACTAGTTTGATAGCTGCGCAGAGTAATTTGGAAAGGATGTCTCCTGGGCCTTTGAAGATAGAAATGATTTGGGGAATTGCAGAAAGGATCTTTTTCAGGTCAGGAGATTGGAGTAAGGTGATGAAATCTTTAAGGTTTGAGGGTGTTGAAGAGGATGGTGGTGTGTTATTTGGTGGGGTTGGGAGTCATTGGCGGATGTATGGAGGAGAGGATGATCGGGGTGAGGGTGGAAAGGTTGCATTTGGAGTAGGTGGGGTTCATTTGAAGGGGTTTTGGTTGGATTTTCTTTGATTTCTGGCTTGGGTAATGTAAGGGCAGTCAGGGTGGAAAGGGTGGTGTGTTTGCAGTTATTACATTTTGGGATGAATGAATCAGAGGTGCAGGCTTGGCATTGTCTGGTTGGATGGTTTAGGAGCATAGGGCACAGATTGTGGTCGTCTACAGTACGTCCTGGTGTGGTACAGTCTTGACAATTCTTGCATTGGGATGCGGTCAGAATGTTTGTAGTCCTCAGTTTTCACGCTGTAATGTCCTATGTATTTTATAGTCTCCTTAGTCAATTTTATGTCACATTTTGGTATTTCTACCGTGTAGATCCCCAGAGGTCTTAGTCCTTCACTTGAGCGTTGTTGCATTTCTGCAATATGGAAATGTGTCACATTAAGTTCTGTCAGGCTGTCTTTAATTGTTTCAATGGGGAATTTAGGTGGTAGTCCTTTAATCACAATTTTTTCCCTTATTTCATTAGTCGCTCTGTTAAAATGGTATGATATGTGTCTGAAGTAGTTCTGTCCTTCGTCCGATGTCCGTAAGGAGTCTAGTCTGTCACCTATGTTCCTGTGGGCTGTCACTGTCTTGGGTGTAATAAGCAATTCCGTCCGTTAGGAGTCTAGTCCTTTTTGGTTTGTTTTGACTGTCAGTGGGGTGGGGTTTTGGGCTGGGGGGTGGTGGGGCACAGGGTTGGGATTTGTTTGTTGGGTTTCAGGTGATTCAGGATCCGATGCCGGGTGATTGGGAAAGTAATTTTTTGTAGGGATTCCTTGGTCTTGAGCAGTAGGTTGTGGTTTAAAGGTTTTCTTGTAGGGTTGGAAGCCATCTTGGGATTTGGAGGTGGATGGGTTGGGGTCCCGTATGGGGGAGGTTGTAAGATTCCTCTTACGTGGGTCTCTCTGGTCCGAGGATCATTACACTGACCTGGTTGCGAGCAATTTTAATTATTCAATCCTATATAAACGTATATAAATAAATTTATAATAGAGCTATGATGATAATTTTAAGAGAGTTGGGACTGTTCTTCCTAATCATAAATCCTCTATGGCCATCACAATCTTTAAATTTTATGTAGAAGTTGCTGAAAAATATCTGACGGCGAATATTAAAGTTGTATTAAACTTATAAAACTTAAATAATAAGTAATTGACATTTAATTCCGAACGGCATGTACTCCTGTAAAGAGTCCTCTGTCGGCGGTTTTTAGAACCCACACGTTGCCCTTGGCTACAGATTTTATGTTTGCCCCTTAGAAAGTAGGCAAAAGGTGATACATGGCAGCTAAGCGGCACGCCAGGAGGAGGTCGATGGTAGAGTCCCCTGGCGGTAAGGCCGGAACTAAAGTTGGTGGATGCAGAATAATTTTTTATTTTGTAATAAAAACCTTAATTCTGCAGCTATAATGGGAACCAAGGTGTCTGTACAACCCCAAATGTACTCTAAATTGCAGGTTTTGTTAGTAGAATCCGCTACAAGCAGTCATTTCCTTCTAATAAATAAAAACCTGTTTTGAAAGTAATGAAAAACATAGCATAAACTACCAGATTTTTCCTCAGAGTCAAACCATCCAAAAATTTAAATTTTATAACAATCTTAGGTTTAAACCCTTCTCATACATGAGATACAGTTTAATTTTACAATTTACCTTTTTTGAAAATTGAAAAAAAAATTACCCATAAGCTAACATGCTTAACCTAATTACAGGATAAGTCCTTACAAACAAAACCTTCTCAGATGGACTTCTCAGATGAATGTTGGCTTCTAGATGATGTCGTAGCACAAGTTTCAAGCACTGTGATCCACTTAAATTTTTCAAAGTTAACAGTTTAAGACAGACATACGTTACTAGAAAGGCTGCAAACTCACAATCCATTTACAGATCGTCAATTTATATTCATACATTTGTATTAATTTCAAAATATGGACATTCATACATGGTATGTAAATGTACTTATACATAAATATTTACATGTAATAATTAACACCTATATCAATCATGGTAAAAAATTTTATACAGATACACTTACTGTAATGATTTGTGGGACTAGCCCCCAAGAATGCATGGAACACAGAATTTTTATGTAAGCAAAGAGGAACTAAGAATGAAATAAACAATAAAACAACAGCCCCGCAGTAATAAATTATTGGGAAAGTAATAGAAAACATAGGGGCGGAAATATCGTTATGAACAGTGAATAAAACCCCAAATTTAGGAACGTTTTAAAACAAGAATCACATTATTCGAGCCACGGGTTCCGTAAATATCATAAATTGTGTAAATTGCATGAATAACCCGGCGAAGATTGAGGGCATGGCACCCATTATTGTACTTCTGGAAGTATACAACAAGACGAATTTTATTGAATATCCAGTGAATGCCTAGGTGGATTTTGGCAAACTTTCAGAAATTTTAGAAAAAATATTTAGATCAGGGCAAAATTAGTCACGGCGCGGGGAATTGTAAGGCTCGGAATAAATTATTACCCAATTTCATACATAGCGGATTAAGAAAGAATTGAAAGAACGACCGAAGATGTAAGTGACGTTATCACGAGTTGAAAGACGAAAAATAAAGGTTTTGGAAAAGGAATGCAGGAAAGGGAATTCGGTAATGGACGATTACAAAATGAAAGTTAGTAAAATTATGAAACAGATAGTAAGACCAGATGCCCGAAAACAGTGAAAATGTAAAATTTTTCCCAACATTTCTTATGGTGATGGGCAAGTGTTTGATAAAGACAGTCACTTGGATTGTAGGACCAACAATGTGAAATGTATGTTACAGACAGAATGAGTTCAGGTCTGATGATGATCGCACGCGTTTCGATGCTATGTTAAATTTTGGAGAAATTTCGAAGTGTTGCGCAAAAGTTCTTAAGTTATTTTCGGTTATATAAAATCAGTTGTTCAGATTACGTGGAGCTAAAATTCAATTTAATTTGTTTAGAAATTACGGAAAATCCGCATGGACAGTATTCACGCAAGGTTGGGCCCGGAAACAGGAGCGTTGCAAATGCTAAATACGTCGCGAGAAATAGAAGTAACGTTTAGGGGAGACGCGATTAGTGCAAGGAACAATAATCGTCGATGGATTGGTAATTTTTAAATGGACGAGTGCATCTGGGATCTGATGGCAGCTGAACGGCAACTGCGTGCATGAAAAATGCACGTTACAACTAGCAACGACGGGCGCTGACAGGAATGACATCGCTGGGAAAAGGGGAAATGCAGAATTTTCATACTGTATTTTTGTTTGTTTACGCGCAAGTCCAAAGAAAGAAAAATTCTGTCGAAGACAAAGTCCTGTTATTAGGTTAAGGATACAATTATAAGAAGGTCACGACAGAATGCGCATTCTGATGTATGTATGAGATTTCTGTATTATATGTTCAGTGTGAACGTTTGTATTTTCTTCTCCTGTGTGTTAATGTATTTGTGTTGTCATGTTTCGCAAGTCGGCGGGGCAGACTGTGCTTATGGATGGGATATAAAGAAATCCGAAATTAAATGTTGAGCATCCCACATGGCTCATAATTGCTTGAATACATGTGTTTTATTCAGTAGTTGTATAAAATTTGCCAGGCACGAACAGAAACGGACCCTTACCTCAACTCAGTATGGAGTGGCGCACGGACCACGACCCAGTGGATACAAATAATGATTGAGGGTAGCAGAGTGGGCAAACGATAAGCGAAGGTATTGTGGCCCCAATTTGTAAGTTAGAGCTAGGGCAGGGCAAGGATAGTGCACGTGACGAGGAGAATACAGCACCCGGTGCATTGGACGCCCAACGTGTGGGCGTGATTCAATATAGAAAGAGTAACCGGAAGGAGAATACACGAGCAACACGTTGCATTACGTAAATTTGAAGGTCCGTACATTGCACGTATACCGCGATACGATTTACTTTAAGTTTTTGAGATTCGATTTCTTCAATGAAAATCGGGGACTAAAGGAGCGAGGTTCTTGCCTGTGTTGTTCCACACCCTTCCGACGAAAAAGAAAAGAAAGTGCAATGTTTCAAGAAACAAACAATGACAAATAAAGGACAGTGGTACCAGACATCTGATGTCCCAAAAAATGTTTGGCTTCCTGTGTCCCAAAAACAATAACAAAAGAAAAAAACAACCACAACACAGAAGTAGTGTTTCTAGAAGTAGTGTATTCTGAGGATTGTAATCACTCAGCTTTTTCTTTAAAAAAATGTTGTGTGAAAATTAAATTTATTAGTTTTAACAAATAACTCAGTCATATGGAATGAACATTATCCTTCCAGATAATCTGTACAACAATTATGCCCATGTACACCAAAACAATTCAGAATTGTACATTCGTAACAATTCCCTTATTTTCAATAAAAAAATGTACATCCAAATTTGATGAATACACAGCAGTAGAAATTTAATTTACAATGTAAACTCTAAAATAAACATTCTGTATCATTTCTCCAAAAATTGTAAGGAAAAAGAAGATTCAAAACTGACAAAGTTCTTCATCCCTTTTGATAAATACTCAAGAAAATATGGAGTATCATTCCCCCAAACTCTTAAATGATAATACTAGTTCATTACCATACATGTAATCATTGCAATATTCTGCCCTCTTTACCCTGCAGGATCACACAGCAATCCTGTCACATGCCATGAAATCACATAATACAAATTACAATCCTAATAATTTCATGAATAAACATTTTTCTGAACGTTGTGGCAGTAGAAATAGCTGTGTAACTGTTTCCTTCCATTCAGCTATTTTTTTCACAATCTGTGATATTATACAATCTTCAATAAAATATTGCACTACCATAGAGAAACTGCAGAATCACCCCCAACTTAACAGAAATTAACAACTCTTGACTCATTCCTTATAGTAGTAAATTGCAATATAAGTTACAAATAGAAAGCACATAATTGTCACCAGTACCAGTTAATGAAAGTGAAAGTTCACATTTCTTCAAGCTCTTTTCCCATTAATAAATAATTGGTCCACAATCCACATATGCATATTAGTGATTGAAAATTGATATATTAATATGCAAAAATTTATTTATCAATCCCTTTAAGTCCTCAACTTAGAATAATGCAACATAACATCTTGTATTTAAAAGAATATTACACATCCGGCAAAAGAACGGTCAGAAAAAGTCACTTGCCACTTCAAATGCCAGGATCTCACCTACAATACTTTCACAATTCCAAATTGGAGTACCGCATCTCAATTTAAGGGGAGATTGATCCTCTAACCTCACACCTACATAATTCAACTATACAGCCGTTAATTAAATGCTTTATTAGCACTCACATTAATCAGTTAGGACTCCAGTTTACGTATATTGCTATTCTCCTATCCAGTTACCTTTGCACGTTTCCGTCCTTTCAACTTTCAACGCACCTCGAACTGTCACATCTCCTCGTGCATTAAATGTTCCACAATAAACTCAAGTACATTAATTTTCCATTTTACCTCCTCATGTTTTGTGGTGGCGAGCTACATCCCATACGACCAAAAGAGCACTGCTCCAGATTCCCCTCTCTCGCCAATCCACCATCCTCTCCGGTCGCTTGCTCACACCATAAAGAAATGAACTTTCTAGGCGCAAGCAAACCATCGACACTGCCCTCTACACCAGCGAACTCTGCTTGGAACCCTCGAGACTTACGGTCCCCGGCATGGAGCGCGCATTTCAAACTACGACACTGCTCGCCTCCCTGGCAGCCAAGAAGCGCTGTATTCCGTACTCGGATGGGGCGTTATAATATCTATATACTGGGTGAGTCATGTAACTTTAGCACCTCCTGTAACTTTTGAACGGTTGAAGATATTGCAATGCAGTTTTCACGGAAGTGCGTGAGGAAATAGGGCTAACTGGTATATGTATTCATTTCTATTTTATCACTTGTATTTTACGAAATATTTGAGATAACTTTCTTTTTTTCAAATGGAACATACATATTTTTTATACTGTCATGAAGAGCGTAAAAAGACGAATCCAATGATATAATATTGTCCTATGTTAGATAAGGATTTTTTTGAGTAACTTTGAATTTTTTGCGATATTTTAACGGATATTTTGAATGTAAGACTGACACACAAGGTCACGCAGCACTCCACCAGCAAGCGCGCGCTCGGGGAAGGCAAGGGATTTTAGATTTCAAGATACGATATATATTCCAAATATTCACAAAACTGTTGCAGTTTTTTTTCCTGAAATTTGCTTTCTTCCTTCCCCATTTTCAGATTTTTTGTCTTTTTTTTTTAAGAAATTGAAGGATTAACAATAAGGATTTATCGTAAATATGTATTGTAATAAAATTGTTTATTACTTCAACTCCAGTTAATCCGTTAAGATAATAATCCATTATCCAACATCCATTAAGATAATTAATACTAAAATTAAAATATATTCCCAAAATATCGTAAACAATAGTAAATAATCACACCTCCATTATTACTCTTTACAAACTTGTTGCAAATTTTTCCCAGAAGTCTGCTTTCCACACTACATTACCGTTAAAAATAAAACTATTTGCTGTAAATATGAAATATTCTTTGTTCAGTCTTAATAATTTGTTCTTATTGTGTTTAGTTTCCAAGATTCCATTAATATCCTGTGGTACGATATCCCTTTAAATTAAATTTAAATAACAAATAATCTTTATTTGTTATTTTATCTATATTTTATCGTTTCCATATTGTTGCGGCAGGAAGTATTATTCCGAAGGACAACATGGATAAGAGCCAAAATTTATTGCCTTTTTATCCTTGAAAATCGATTTTATTACATGGGAGCTTGTTTTTAAAAAAATTAAGTAGTATATGACTTAGTGTAGGGATCACAGAATTTTGAAAATGTGCACACAATTCACTTTTTCCCCATAGCACGTCATACGCAGTTTTTAACTGTTTTTTGACGTAAAAATAAATAAATTTAAAATATAAAATAAAATAACTATCTCTAGAATACGTAAATTGCTTCGTGTAAACGTACGTTTACGAGAAGGTAAAATGATGCATGGGACTATGTGAGCGGTAACTTTGAAACAACAGAGTTAACGGTGTAAAACGTACATACAATAAAAATATGGATAAATTTAAAACAACAAATAGAGCAAAATTGCATTTATGTCATCTCATATAATACATTTTGCACTATCCCTAACAAAAATGTATGTAAAAAGTTTGGAGCCGTATATGTGGATTTTGTTTTGTTATTTTTTTAATTGCACATGTTGCACGCAATATTGTGAGAAAAATACTACAATTTTTTAAAAAATGAACGTGACCTAATTAAAAGATCTAAATATGGAGAAAAAATTTTGTATGAAGGAAAATTCTCTACTTTCTATTTTGTAGATGTAGGAAAACACCAAATTAGTCCAAACGTTTGCCATTTTCAAAAATTCAGAGTTAACAGTGAACATCAGACGTATGCCAACTTCATAAGTACATTTCACTCTATTCTTACAAGAAATTTAAAGAAGAAATGTAGAGCCATTTTTGAGAAGAAATTGAAAATGTCCCAGGAGTTTAATCTATATATCCCCAAAAATTAATAATCTTTTTCTTAATTGCATTTGAATTTTCCAGAAACTTTTTATGACATCATTTAAACATCTTATCGTAAATGCAATAATGTAAATAAATCGCGGCTAACATAAATATTAATGACGCGAAAGACAAGTCAAAGAAATTACATATTTGTATTTTTTGAAAAAGCAAAAGAAAAGGGAAAAATTGCGTTTATTTCGTCTCGAAGAGTACATTTATCACTATCCCTGCCAAAAGTTTAGGGAAAAAATTTGGCGCCGGTTTTGAGAAAATCTTGTTTTTGCTATTTTTTAAAAATTATATACGCACATATTGCACAATTATATACAACATATTGCACGCAATCTTGCAAAAAAAGATTAAAATATTCAAAACATGTACATCATCTTAATGAAAAAACTGATTAATGAGACAAAATTACTTGAAAGAAAGTCTATTTTCAATTTTGTAGTTGTGGGAAAACGCCGAAAAAATTCAAACTTAAGTAATTTTCAAGAAGTCAGCGTTATCAGAGCAATTCAGAACTATGCCACCTTTATCAGTTTATTTTACTTTATTCTTAAAAGAAGTTTAAAGAAAAAAATTGGAGCCAATTTTGAAAAATGTTGAAAATGTCCCAGGGTCTTCATTTAAAGTTCCTCAAAAAATTAATCAATGTTTTTCAAAATCGCAGAGCTTCGACTTAGACCCGAGCGACAGGGGTTTCCGCAATTTGGAAAAAATCGTATACATATTTTAGGCGCTAGTGTTGTTCACTTCCACCAGACAGACAGATGGACAGACGGACGGACGTTTTGAAAAGAAACACTTTTTCGGTGTCGGGGGACCTCAAAACGTGTACTACCGTTGAAATCCCGTAATCGCAGCATTACATAACTTTTCTCTATACAACGTATATTACTCCGTATAAACGTACGTATACGAGAAAGTAAACTAGTGATTCTACAGAATGGCACAAACTTTCTCGCAGTAAAGTTTTTTAAATTTCTTTGAATTAAAAAAAATAGGGTGTTGCCCCATCCTCTTACTAGCTGCCATCTATCACCGCCCAAAGTACATTTTTTCTGTAATTTTCTCAATTTTTCGGTTTCCTAATTGGAGAACCGAAATATTACTTTAAGAATATTAAAGAAGAATAATTCTTTATAAATGGCCACCGTCATTGCAAAATTTGGAGCCATTTTTAAGAAAATAGTGTTTAAGCGTTACTGTAAATGCGAAATTTGATGCTTTTTTATAGGAATCTTTTGGGTTTTATTAAAACTTCTTTTAAAATCATTTGAAGCATATCCACTCACAATTGCAATAATGTATACTAATTGCTGAAATTGGCGTATTAACGGCGTGAAAGATATTAAAAAAAATACATGTGCGTAATTTTTGAAAAAACGAACGAATACACCATAATGACAGATGAATTAGATTAATTAATGTCAGATTAAACAGTGCATTTAGCACTATCCGTTGGAAAAGTTTGAAGAAAAAGTTGGAGGCATGATTCACAAAATGGCAATTGAGCGATTCTGAAAAAACGGAATTTTGAGCTAATTTTCATAGAAAACTATTAAATTTCCGAGAAATTTCATGACATTATATAAAACATATTGTGACATACCAAAAATGACGGACATTTTATTTAGAGAAATAATGGTCAAAAGGTTGTAGATATTGCAAAAGACGTGGGTTTCTATGGTGCAGATACGCAGATGACACCCTAGTAACCGGGAGAGCTGTAAAGTAAACACGCTAGGTAAATCGTAGTAACGCGAAAACAAAAATAGAAAATCACAGCGAGCTTTGAAGGGTGGATCAGATTGGGGATTAGGGCATTCCGACTCGTGTCGTGGTGGTGAGCGGATCGCTTGTGCGGTTTTTCCTCAGGTTAATTATCAAATCGAGACTTGATATTTCGTGAGAGCGAACATTGAACTTGCACTTAGAATATTTCCGCATTAGGTGTGCAACTGGAACTTGTAAAATTTACGTGTTGTACCATTGCAAACTCGGACATGTATATTTTCATGTGTGAACTGGAAAGTGAACTTAGAATATTTTCGCGGTGAATATAGGCAGTTTGTGAAGTGGTTGGAGGAAGTTTCGACTTCGTCGCTGATCGTGGACTTCAACAAGAGGGAAGATTGGTCTACCCTACGTGGCGACATCGAACGACGTGCACGCGAAGAGGTAAGAAAGGATAAAAGGTTCTATAACGTGTTATTGCAATGACGAGAAAAATGGTCATGACCTAACGATAAATTGTAATAATCAATGATAGTCTGATAACTTTTGGCATACATAATAAATTATAATTCATAATTTGAAAGAAAGCCGATTCTCATTTGTCATGTGCAATCCTAGAGTAGACATTTTAGAATTATTTTCAGATCCTCGCTACTCCGTATGGATGCAGATTCAGTAATTGTTGCGGAGTAAGTAGCAACAATTATTTCATAATAACCCGTCACCGAGCTCGCGGGATTTACATTTATTTCTAATATATCCGAAGACAGTAATAGATAATCACGATTCAAGTGTAATCTTTTCCTGGCACCCAAATTATTTATAAATTCGGAAATTGGTTACAAGTTACATTTATTAGTAATTAATAAACGTTCCAATATTTACATATAAATGCAACCATGTGAACAAATTGCCGGTAATGTAAATATGAGCGACGTGAGCAATACAAAAAATTACATTTTTGGAAATTAATACAATACTAATTAAAACAGTTGAGCGTCATGTCATCTGATAGAGTGAGTTTACACTATTCCTACCAAAAATTTAAAGAAAAAATTGGAACCGATATTGAGAAAATCTTGTTATTTTTTTAATTGCAAATAATGCACGCCATATTGCTAGTAAAATACTAAAATTTTCAAATAATCTAAATGAACTTAATGAAATTACTAATTAAGACAAAGAAATTCATATAAAAGAAAAAAATATCTATCTTCAATTTTATAGTTGTAGGAGGACGCAGAAAAAAATCATACTTTTGCAAATTTCAAAAATTCAGAGTTAACCGTGAAAATAGGACCTACGCCACCTTCATAAGTGTGTTTTACTCTATTCTTAAAATAAAAATAAAGAAAAAAATTCTAGCCGTTTTTGAGAAAATTTTGAAAATGTCCCAAGGCTTCAGGTATAGTACCTCCAAATTTTAAACTATGTTTTTCAAAACTTTAAATCTTCAACTAAATCCCGATTGGTAGAGGTTTCTTCAATTTGGAAAAAAATCTAAGCATGGTTTAGGCGCTAGTAGTTGTCGCAGACAGACAAACAGACGGCCGGCCGGCCATTTGGCTTTCAATTGGTTTTTCGGCATCAAGAACAAAACAGGGATTCTGGCTACACCACGTGTTAGAGAATTTTTACTTTCTCGTAAACCTTCGTATATACGAAGTAATAGAGTAGTAATACACGTAGTATAAAGAATGTTATGTACCTCTGCGGAAAATCAATTTCGACATTTCAACAAAAATACACGTTTTGGGGTCCCCTGATACCGAAAAAAGTGTTTTTTTTCACATGCCTGTCAATGCGTCTGCCTCTCCGTTCGTTGGTGCACACTACTAACGCCTAAACCACACGTACGATCTTTTCCTAATTGAAGTAACCGTTGTCCATCTGGCTCTGGTAGAAGCTTTGCAATTTTGAAAAACATTCTTAAAAATTTTGGGGTACATTACATGAAACCCCTGGACATTTTCAAAATTTTCCTAAAAACGGCTACAATTTTTTTCTTAAAATTTGTTGAAAGAATAGGTAAAATACACTTAGAAAGCCGGCATAGGTCTGATTTTCACCGTAAACAATGAACTTTCAAAGAGTGCAGAAAAATGAATTTAAATTGAAGAATCCGGCTCAAGTCGAAATTTGCAAAATTCATGAGGTTTCTTGAATTATTACATTTTTAATAACATAAAAGAATTGGTTTAAAATTCATATATCCCCAAAACTATGGACAATATTTCAATTCCAAAGACAACTGTTTTAAAATTTAATAAAATTTCAAAAAGTACATTCATTTGCACCATTCGGTTCATAAAAGTGTCCTTTATAGCCGTTTAATCGAAACTAGTTTTTAAACAAATTTCGGAAATACAACATTTTCGACTTGCTGTGTCTCCTAAACTATTCGCTTTAATACTCTGAGATTTATACGGTTGAATTTCAGTGCTTTACTCTTTAAGTACTTTACGCAAAATACAAGAGGTGTCAATTCGTTGAATTTCTTCATTTTTAAAAACTTAAAGGAATTGGTTGAAAATGCAAATATCCCCAAAATTATAGAGACTATTTCAATTCTAAAGGGAAAAGTCTGTTCGAAAATTTCACGATGTTTCAAAAAAATGCTGTCATGTGCCCCATTCATTTTTGTCTCGCTGTAACACCGAAACTATTCGCTTTAGAACGCTTTCAACATGCAAAAATACGTAATTTTTAACAGGCGTATCTCGCAAACTATTCGCTCTAGGAGGCTGAAATTTGCACGGCTAGTTACGCGTAGTCCGGTGTTTTCGCAGTTTGGACTGAAATTTCGTATTCAGGAGAAATGAAAGAACGGCGACGATTTAGATAGCATTTTTGTCGAAAATTGGATATTTTATGATTATTGTTGCGAATTTCAGGAAAACGGAACCTCTGATGGAAAAATACTGTTCACCATTGGAATTGCCATTAAATTTCGAGTTAAGACGCTAGTTTTCAGAAGAATCGGGCTCCTGTCGAAATTTGCAAAATTCAACAGTTGGGGGTCGTTTAACATGTACGTTTTTAACCAGAAAAAGGATTGGTTTAAATGCACATATCTCGAAAACTATGGCAAATTTTTTAATTCTTGAAAAAAAAAATGTTTCAAATATTTTTAAACATTCAGATAATTTGATCACTTTCCCTTTCGAAAAATGTGCCCTTTCGAGACTTTTTCAAGTTAGTGTAATTTGGATATTTCGAAAATACGGTCAATTTTAACTGGCTTTACTTCTTAAACTATTCACACAAGATCACTAACTTCCACACCTGATTATGACTATCTGGCTCCGATTTTCGTATTTCCGACTATTATTTAACACACAGGAAAACCCCAAAGAACGGCGATAATTTATGTGGCACTTTTGTTGAAAATGGCATGTGTTAGGAACGATGAGCCTTTAAATTTCGAGTTATGACCCAAATCTCAAGAGGAATCCAGCTCATGACGAAATTTGCAAAATTCAACAGGTGGGGGGGGGGTCGTTGATCTTTTACATTTTTCATAAGAAACGAAAATTGGTTTTAAATGCACATATATTCAAAACTATGGGCAAGTTTTAAATTCTGGAAGCAAAATCTAGTTTCAAAAGTTTGTAAACTTTTAAAAATATCTCTCATTTTTCTCATTCGAACGGAAAATGAGCTTTTTGCTATTTGCATGCTCCTAAACCGTTCACTCTAGAACACTGAAATTTGCACGGCTGATTATGAGTACCTTGCTTTTGTTTTCCAATTTCCGACCAATTTTCGACATGTGTGCGGGCAGGTCATCGCTCTGGGTAGGCAACAGCAGGGACAGTACATAGGAGTTTTAGGTGCCTTCCTTGAAGGTCCTGGACCTGCCTCAGATATTTCTTTAGATAATGGTAATAAAGCTGAACAGAAGTTCTCGACTATGAAAGCAACTAGCTTTGACTAGCTTCTGTTTCGCGCCAACTAAGTTTTAATGCTGGGAATGTTGTCTTCAGTGCCCGCTGCGATCATTTGCCTTCAGCTGTTTATGGCTCTAGGGAGGGGGAAGCAAGGTCATCGTTCAAGAAAAGGTGCGCGAGTAGTAGTGTGTCTTTCTATTTCGCATTTGAATTAAATAATTGTTTCTCGTTCTATGTTTATTCGTATGATTGCGTGCGAAAGGTTCTGCTACCACATACCATTCAAATTACCCTATTCAATCATTTTAGAGTTCGAACTAAGTGTATAATACCATCCGGTTATACAGTTCAAATTCAATTCACTCATATGCTAAGCCAGACAAATATTAAGTCTTTGTAATGCACCGAAGCTTACAGTACCCAATGAAATACCATCCGTATTTTATTAAATGTGGGGAATTTCTGATAAAGTATTTTATTAAGCCAATTGTTTTTACTTTCGCTACCGCTACCGGGGTAGAAAGTTATTATTGCTACGCGAAAAAAATGGTCAATTTTCGACAGAAAAACTTATTACAGGGTCCTCCCAAAGATAAAGTGCTAGATCGAGATGCTAAATTTAGAAAAATAATCCACTAGCACATGATGTAGCCAGAATCCATCCATGTTCTGCGAGTCCTCCTTACCGAAAAATCGATTGTCTGTCTGTGAAAAACGCTAGCCGCAAAACCATCCGATATTATCTAAAATTTATATTCCTCAATCGATCTGGCTGATGTCCCGGTTCCTTTAATTTGAAACTAATTTTTTTTGGAGGGGGTACTTTATATAAAGTCCCTTCGACATTTTCAAAATTTAAGCAAAAATGGCTCCAACGTTTTTAATTAAATTTTGTTGTTGGATAGTGTTAAGGGCGTTTAAGAGAATGGCTGAGGTCTCATGTTCATTGAAAATCCTGATTTCTCGAAAATTGAAAAAAAATCAAAATTTTTTCGGTTTCTTCCTACAAATACAATTATGAAGATAAACATTTTTTCTCACTGAAATGTGCTTATAAAAACAAATCTAAAAATAATTTAGATATTAGACATTTTAATGTTTAATTTTTCAAAAACGTGTATTTTTGCGAAATTTTGTGTCAAACATAGACAACTTTATTTTCTTTAAACAAATTTTCCTTAAAAACAGCTCAAAAGTTTTTGATTAAATTGGGACCTTAGATAGTAGAAAGGACGCTTAAGATGTCCAGATCTCGTGCCCGTTGAAATGCCTAATTTTGCGAAAAGTTTTAAAAATTAAACATTTTTCGGCGTCTTCCTACAACTACAATTGTGAGGATACTATTTTTTTCTAAATGAAATGTGTTTATTCAAAACATCTTAAAATGTTGAAGTGTTGGAAAATATGATCATTTTTGTGTAATTTGGAGACAAACAAATTCATCCGCTTAGAATTTACAGCGCTTGTTAACGTAACTCTAGGCAATTGAATGCTTCTTAAGTTAGAATTTGTATAATATTTCATATTTCTTTGTTTCTTAAAGTCCACTTTTTTTATACATTTACACATTAATTCTTCAGAAATTATTTAAAACCTATTTGAAATACGTAAAATAAAATTTTCCTTAAATTGGAATGCGACAATACATTCTGCGCCCTCGAATTAGCAGCAGAATTTTTGTGAATTACGTCTCATTGTTGGGACATGCTGTTGTCTGAAAAGCAGTTATAAATGTCAAATTTGTGTTGATATTTGCTTGAAAATATTTAGTTATTCACCAATGTTGTACGATTTGTAATGAATTTTATAAAAAATGATGACTGAGTTATATATATATATTAATACATAACCATTACTAAAGGCGAGAAAGTACGTGTTATTTTAGCACCATTAGTTAATGCTTTAAAATGTAGTATAAGTTAAACTTTGTACTGATGCACACGAATGTAACGGTCTAGATATTTCTGGAGGGTGTGCATTACACAGCAAAAAATTACGAAATACTAGTGAGAACCCGTCAAAATTTGACGGTGAGATCTGAGATAAATGTAAAATACTGTGTCCAGACTAATGTTCACAATACATTGCATTGTTTGGATCTTCAGGGTATAACGAAGATATTCTGTGATGTGGAGTTCCCAAAATTTTAAACACGTATGGCCCATGACCAGATGGCAATGTAATATGGCCCACATATTCCAATAATACACCAAATGACACAAAAGAAAGATCACTCTTATACTTACGGATATTATTTCTTAAGTTTTATGATGTTTTATCATCTATAAACAAATTTGATTACTTCTGGCATATTTCTCGTAGGTAAACTTATTTTCCCATTTAAGCAACACAGAGTAAACTGTTTGCAGAATTTCTCTCGCATGGGAAGCACAACGGAGAACAAAACTGACATTTCATAGACAACGACCCAATAGAAAACGAAATGACCTCACTATCACGACACCTACGCTGACTTTCTCTTTCCCTGCGTCCAGTTAATGTACGTTTGCGTCTTTTGGGGCGCGTGGGCAACGATTCGGAATTCGACATAATCTGTGAACAACTTCACTACTTCAGTACAACCGATCAAAACATACTGTCCGAATGTTCTCGACAAAATATATCACAAAAGCAAACACATGCAAACTGTCAACGCCACAATGTAATTATTACACGAAAGAAAACTTGACAAATTGTAAACAAATCTCAACAATCAAAACCAAACATCAAGCAACGTGGACTCACATCTAGCGTTTCATATAATCGATTTTGAAACAGCCACCCTTTGGAAGAAAACAATTGACTATTGATAAGCGTACTATTAAAGAATGATTTAATTAATTAATTTACCCTGTAAATGTTGATGAATCAACACAAACAATATCTGATAACACATCTATGGATCACATTTTTCATTTGAAGGAAAATATACAATCGGTTCAGTAGAAGCTCTAAACGAAGCCACGCAGAATACCTTATTTTTTTAAATATATGATGACAAAGTCGAGGAATTTAAAACTGTTGTAGGCAAAGCATGATTTCATATGTTGAAAAAGGTAACCCAATTACACGAACATTGAACGGAAGTAAATGTTACGTTGAATGTAGGCGTAACTTCGCCAATTTGCTGCTAATGAACTGAAAGAATTGAGTTCAGTTACGATGCTTATCACAACACTGAGTTCACTCGGTCCAGATTGGTGTTTATGACAAAGCACTATGAAAAATAAAATCAAACCTTTATCAGAACTTACGGATCCCTGCCTAATGAGTCAAATATCAAGAAATTTATTAGTCACTATAAATGTTACTCATCTTTAATCATGCGGTACATGGGTGGGTAGAGCACTTGGATTTTTAAAAGTAAATACTTATCTTGTGAATGCCGCCTTTGATAAAAGGACGTATTTATTGAATCTCTAGATACTGTCATTCGTATTGCATTGGTGAACTTCATGCATTGGAAAGATTGTGCATATACTGCATCATTTCACACGTCTCATTATCACTGATTAGTTTAGTTACATCACAAGACATCCGATATCCTTCCTTATTACTTTTTTCATTTCTTGGATCGTATTTTAAAATGTTATCCTGTTCAGACATCCTTGATACTGTATGATTTATTGGGAAAAGAATTCAAGCAAGCTTTCTACTACTTTTTCAGTCAAACTTTCGGAAATATTGTAGAAAATCGTGTGAATTTATGCCAGATACATCAAACAAATTTTGCATAAAAATATTGTGAATAAAATACCATTATTAAATAAATAATTTGTGAAGAAAAGGAAGTTTCATACAAACACTCATGAATGAATCAATGTGAAACAATTCCCTCTTTGTTTCATATTTTAATTGACTAACAAATTCACAGAATTTTAGTTTCAGATTATTTAAATCAATTTTTAAAACATTTTTGAGTTTTAACTTGTTAAAATTGTTAAAAAGTTGGGGAAAAGTGAAATGTGTGCACATTTTCAAAATTCTGTAATCCCTACACTAAGTCATATACTACTTGAATTTGGGAAAAAAACGCTTCCATGTAATAAAATCTATTTTCAAGGATAAAAAGGCAATAAATTTTGGCTCTTATCCATGTCAGAGTAGTGCGATATTGAGGTTAGAGCGTAGATTTGGAGGTTGTGGTTTGAGGCGGGGTTTTGTTAGTCATTGTTGAGTTGTAGTTATTTTTAGTATAATTGTTTTTCTATTCACATTAAAACTAAGAATTAAAATTTCTCACAATTTTTTAAAAAAATATTTCGTTCAAGTACATTGAACTGTTTGTTTATTGGCAAAATTTTAGTTTGTTGTTGTTGTATTTTCCGTAAGTTTGTAGTAGTTTTGGTATTTTTTGTACTTATAGTTATATTTTTTAATTAATATTCTTTTGTTAAAGTATTTTTATTCACTGCAGCTCACGTAAACACATCAGATAGATGGCAATACAAAGAGTAACGCAGTAGCTTAGCTACAGAATTGCTTTGGTTTCGGCAACTGTTTCTTAAAGTTCTCGTTTTAGCCGCTACTGGTTCATAGTGCTATTCCTCTTCCTGTTGGCGTTTATTGTGAAGGGCACATACCTCTCCCGTTTCCATTCCCGTTCGCGGGCTCTTGTGTAGTGGCATTAACGGTTAGCGAATCGAACTGCTATACCCAACTTCGCCAAACCATATAGATGCCGTGGATTTTAAGGGGGAAAAAATTCTTCGTACGCCTTTCTTCGGAGGGGAAGTAAAGCCAGCTGTCCCATATTAGTATATTTACTGCATGTAAAAGATCAAGCCTAAACGAAGCCTCTGGGGAAAATTCAAATTCATTGCCTGTTTCGCCGCCCAAGTAATACCTTCTTTCTGCCTTAGTTGGTGAAAGAAGCGTAGCGAAATTTGCGTAGTTAGACGGAAGATCGGGCCTCATGGCCTGAGTCTCGCCACGTAAAATAAGGCGTAGCTTATTCAATTCAATAAGCGTTTGATTAAAGTGCGATCGGATTTTCAGCATAGGCTGAGTATTATGTAAATGATAGTGAACGGATTTTTATGTTTGAGGTTTGAGAGCTTGGTCTTGAGTAAATTGTAACTGAGAATTTTATTAATGTAAGAGATGGAAGTTCGAATTAAATATACTCCGTGTTTCGAGGAGATGCATGTTACGGTAGATCCGTAGATAGAAGGATATTTTTTAATAAGCAGCTGAATATTGTCAATCGCAAGTAGGTGTTTCATACGAAACACAGATAGGAAAAGTCGCGACCGCGTATTAAATTTGTGGGAATATTAGGTCCTATTAATAGCAATCGTTGAGAACATTCTAGAACATTTTTTTAATTTAGGAAAGTACGCGAGAATTGGTACACCAAGGATTCCATGGACAACATTCTGATAGTCAGCCGAGAAGCCAGCGATCAAGATATTTTTGTAAGCTTACGAACTATAATCAAATCCGTACGGTGTTTTAATGTTTCATAATGAAAAGTAAATCAATTAATTGAATTGTAATATATACGTTATACGAATAAATGTTGAATTTATATTGTGGAAAAATGCTGATAGTTTATAATAGTTGCCATCAACCTAATAATTGATTTAATCAATAGAATTCCAGAAATCGTGATTCTGTATAAAATTACAAGTCCCCATGCCAAAGATAAGGAGTAATATGTTGTACGTCGAACCCATGATTAAGTTGAAGTGAAGTTAATAATTTAGTGTTATAATTTCACAAATAGTAGCCCATCGTTGAGCTTCACAAGAGAGATTTTTCACAATATATTCAAATATTGACATTATTTAAAGAATTAATTTTGGAGAACAATTCCATGTCAAAAATCTCTAATTTTAAAAAAAATTTCCATGTCAAAAATCTCTAACTTTAATAATAATAATAATATCAATATTTGTTCGTATTTTATGCGCTGCCGTATCGTTCTTTCGATTGCGATAAAACTTTGTCAACCTACTGCTTGCAATTCGCGAAGAATATAGACTTTGTACAATGGAAATGTGCGTATGTCTGTTGTACGTAGACGCGCGTTGAAGCTGGCGCATGCGCCCCCGAACAGAAGCTCTACGCAACGCGCCGCACTCGTGTTAAGCGCGTCGTCGCTGCGTATTATGCCCCTGCGATTATGAAATATCGGCCGGAATTATTACTTGATCGTTATGTCGGACAAGTAAATGAAATTTATTCAAGACAGCAATCTCATAGCGAATGCATGCTCAAACTTGAGAGATAATGTTTTAACACTAGGATGCTGAACAATCATGTCCAAACCAGGACATAGAAGAAATCCATACTTTCGAGAATGTCTTTCATCTATTAAAATTTTTCAGAGCGTATCGTAAAACGTAATTAACAATCACGGGACTACACAAGTCTACATTTCATATAAAAATATAAAAATGTCCCAGAAACTTCATTGAAAGTAGGTACTTCCAAAAATGAAAGGATTTGTTTTAAAGGATATAGCCGAATAAGGCGGTGAAAAGTGCTCCCAAACTAAATCGATAATCGCGATGTTCATATGCAAGAGAATGCAAAATGACGTAGATTCACAAAACATCAATCTAGGGCAATCTGTTGCAGAAATACGAGAAACGTGTTTTACATGTTTTATTTTTTTCTCAGTTTGTATTGCGTGTATCAGGCTGACAAAAAATGCATAGACGGGGAAACATTTTAGGGGAGAAAACTGAGACAGTACTTCAACGTTATCACGTCAAAAAATAATTTCAAAAAATTATTTATTTTCTTTATATATGAATTCGGCTTCAAAATTCAAAATAAAAATACCTTCAAATTGAACTATGTGTCTCCGTCTCTGCAATTGGAACTATGTGTCTCCGTCTCTGCAATTGGAACTATGTGTCTCCGTCTCTGAACTCGAACTATAAAAATCCTCTTTTACAATATCACGGACCTCCAAAAACTAGTTTTTGTGTAGTGAAAGTGGCACTTTTCATTGCAGCATTACATAACTTCTCTATACTACGTATGTTACTCTATAAATAAAGTACGCATACGAGAAAATAAAACAATCAAAAGAGATTTTCGAAAATGCTTTTCTAGATGACGTGATCTAAACATAAACTTCTTTGTTATCACTTATCTTTTCTTAGTAATTGTTTTCCTTAAAAAACAAAACTCGAAGTTCATTCAGCACAAATGTTAGTACTTACTTTAAGTTAAATTACATGATTAATAAAATTTTCTTATATACTTTAAAAACGTAATATACATTAACAAACACAGCGGATAATGAAGAAAATAATTTCATTAGCTCATATGCTAGTTGAACATAACGACTTCCAGGGACGCTCACCATTCATAATATCTCTATTTCCATCACTTTTAAAGGGAGTTTAAAGCAGTCGAGAGCCAATAAAGGAATCTTTCATCTGGCCCAATAATAAGTAAAATTAAGACGGAACAAACTGTTAAGGTTTCAGTGTTCACCAAAACGTCCTAATCATCCACATTATTTCCAAGTGGGGTGCAAACGATTCTCAGTATATTCAAGTATTTTATACTTTATGAAAATAGTTTCTTCTCATTCTTACAGTCTTAGAGATATTAACTCAAGCCAATTTGTTTCCCAAAAACACATCAGCAAACGAAAAATATAAATTGTAGCCGACGTCAACTAAAATTGCAATGTTCGTTCCTATTGTTGCTTCGTCACCCTTTACCATTAAAATTCGTTCACTTTGCGGTTCATGAAGTCTGCCAGGCATTAGTTTGATAACTATTGGGTAAAATGGTACTTATCCATCCGAGAAATTGCACGTCTTATGCTGTGCAAGGAAAGAAGCAATGCTTTCAGAACCTCAGAAAGTACGTTTCTCTCTCTCTCTCTCTTCTCTCTCTCTCTCTCTCTCTCTCTCTCTCTCACACACAACACACACACACACACAGACACACACACACAGCACACACATACACACACAACACACACACACACACTACACACACCTCTTTCTCTCTCTTCTCTCTCTCTTTCTTTCTCTCTTTCTCTCTCTCTTTCTCTCTCTCTTTCTCTCTCTCTTTGGGATGTTGTATATGAACCATGAGTAGTTTTCAAATACGGTAAGAGTTATGCGTTCCAAAACTGAAAGAAACGATTTTAGTGTATGGAATTTTTGGTCGTTTGTCCTTGAAGATAGTGATGCGCTACCTGCATACGTAAACCAACATACTCAAGCCATTGTATTCAAGGCGCTGATCATTATCATGAAGTGGGCATGCGCCCATGAGTGACCACGCCCAACAAATGTCTAGATGCCTTTTAAACGGCGCAACAACTTTTAAGAATCTATAGTACCGCTCAAAGGTTTCCTAACAATAGGTAACAGTTACAGACGTACCGTTCTCTCTCTCTCTCTGGGTTTGTCATTTCGATCGTTGATTTCCTGTTTATCTGGATTTCAAAATAATTGTTGTCAATCAGAAGTAACCTGTGTTTGTGTCTGTAATACAGTTAGATGTGATGTTTGAATTTTGCAGCGGGCGTCATAACGAAAATGACAAATAAATTTGTAACAGGCACCAAAATATTCCAACAAGATTTTACGCTTTTACAGATATCCAAAAAATTGCAAGAAACTTTTTAAAGATAATGCGTTTCAATCTAGCACGGCCCGAAATTAGTATTGATTTAAACTAAATTAAAAATCTTTTGTTAACTTTAAAATAAAGACTGGCGGCAATAATGGACGTTCATCTAATCTCAAAATGATCCACTATCTCATTCAGGCGTGGTTTTATTATAACTAAATTAAGGTAGTATATAACAAATTATCGAATCTATGCATGATTATCGCGAGTTGTGGATCGAAAACAAACTTCCTAATTAACAACCTTTTACAATTTTCGAAAATTTAGAGAATGTAACGAAAATTGGATCTCTCCATTTTAGTTTGAACGGTTTACAAGGAGTTAATAAATTGAAGTTAAGTACCTTGTAACGTGGCTGACTCCAGTTGCCACAGTGCTTCCGGGGTCCACTGGACTAACCAGGAAAGACGAAGGCCGGTATGTCAGTGTGATCAGCTGGAGTTTCTCACTGTTATAATAATTATTTTGGCATTTAAGCATTGTGTGAGATATTTGCTATTTCTTTCTTTAGTTTAATGTTTTGTGCTGGCGGTTAACCCAGACAGGTTTTTAATGTTCGAGTGATTTGAGAATTGAGTAAATCAAGAACTCAAAATATCTGCAAAAATGATAGAAATAGAGATTTTTCTATTTCTGAAATATTTCATGTTTTATGCAACGCTTCTACAAAGTAAATATCTCGTCCAACTATATTGCTATCTAATTTTAAGCCATGATAAGGGCTTTAAGTGTCCGCTTTTTAGTGTTCTTTTATAAATTAATTTTCTAAATCTTATTTACTTGTAGGTTACGTGTCGCCAATGTAATATGAATGACTCTTACAAATCGTATGTTTTTTTACTGAATTAGTAGATTCTACATTAAGATGCAAACACAAATTATGCATAGATGATTCGAAAATGTTGGGAGCCTGGGTGAGCCACTCAAGAGACAGTTCTCAAAAGAAGGATACCCAAGAGTCTTCGAAGTTCCAGAGGAGATTATATTGCGAAGAAATGGATGAGAAGTATCCCGTGAAATAACTAGACAAGAATATATTTTATTCTGTTTCAATCTTTGACAGAGTCATATAGATTTCACTGACAGATACGGAGCAGGCGCACTCTGCGAGACTGAGAACGAAAGCTTGCAAAACGATCTAAAATAGAGTAGGTATTTTCCCGCTCTACATTCATCGCCTAGATGCCGGGGGATATAGTGTGTGCCGCCTCACTGGCGTCACATTTTTCAGGAGTCATCATAGCTGCATTGCAAACCCTTCTGGGCGCTCTTTGGCCATAGCGGTGGCGATTTGGAACGAAAAGTTCCAAGGCGCCGTGGGATGGTGGTGTGTGCCACCTCACTGGCGTCACATTTTTAGCAGTCACAAGCAGCATTGCAAACCCTTTCGGGCGCTCTTTCGCCGTGGCGATGTGGAGCGAAATGTTCGAAGGTGGACATAAATGTAACTTCATTTTCTGTGCACGTCTTCTAGAATTCAGTGGGAAATACAATTTTTCCTGCTTTATGTGAACTTTTGTAATATTATTCAAATTATCGTTTCCATGTTGTCGCGGCAGGAAGTAATAAGAGCCAAAATTTATTGCTTATTTATCTTTGAAAATAGATTTTATTATATGGGAGTTTTTTTGTTTTTTTTCTCCCTTTCAAAATTCAAAATTTATTGCTTATTTATCCTTGAAAATAGATTTTATTATATGGGAGTTTTTTTTCTCCCTTTCAAAAATTCAAAATTCAAAATATAAGTAGTATATGACTAAGTGTAGGGATCACAGAATTTTGAAAATTTTTTTGACAATTCACTTTTCCCCATAGCACGTCATACGCAGTTTTTAACTGTTTTTCTGACGTAAAATAAATAAATAAATAAATAAATAAATAAGGTCAAGGAAGATCGCGAGACCGTCTTTATTGTTAATCGTGCATTGTATTCACTTCTAGGAATGTGCTGTTTCGGTGGGTATTATTATAAAAAACTTTGTTTCCATAAATTCTTAGTTTCAGACATTGTAACTTCAAATGAGTGGTAACACTTTGTACTTTCTCTCATTCCTAAAACCCCATCACTTCATACCTTTGCAGGTTGTCTTCATATCGTAGATGCCCTTTCAAAGAAAATAATTCAGAAAAAATACTACAAATCTCTACAAAATACCTCTCATTGAAAAAACTTTAGAACTTAACAATTAACACATGATATTGCACTGTATGCGGTAGCTGACTTACGTCATTATTATAATGCCCTAAAAACCAAATCTTTATTAAGCGTTTGAAAATATTTGAAGAATTATTTTTCAAAGAATTTAATTCAATGATAGAAGTAGAACTTATTTTTAAAAAATACGTTTCATTGTATCATTAGGTTCAAATATTTTCAGTCTTATGAATTATGTCCTGTGCAGTCCTGAATTATGTCCCGCCATTATTCACATTATGGCGGGAGGCAGAAGTTACAGTAGCGTTTCTGCGGTGCCAGCCATTGTAGTCACTGCAATAAACTGGTTTTATATGCAACCCCGCCCCTCAGGACACACTTTTTGATAATTCTCTTAGAATATTCTCGTAGAATTCAATAAAATGTTCCATGCCAGAAGTCCAAGATGCTTCGAATGACACTTCATTCGTTTCGATTAGTAGACTACGTTGTGCCGTGGGATGGTGTCCGTCTCTTACAGTGAGAGACGGACGAACGTGGTCTATTATTTATTATTATTATTATTATTATTATTATTATTATTATTATTATTATTATTATTATTATTATTATTTGCGTATCGGCCATTTCTGACCACGCTACACGTCTTCCGAGGCCCAGTCATATTCTATCCCGAAGAAAGATTAACGCGTGTATTTAAGGGGATCAGCTTTTCTGTTGTATCCTTGGTAATAAGACGTTATTGAACACTGAATTATGAAGTCTGAGGAGATAAGATGAGAATGAGGGGCAAATACAATCATGCCTAAACAGAACTCGAAACTGCAACCTCTTCGGTGCAGACGACAGTTGTCACAATCGCCTGAGTCACAGGGACGGCTTGTTTTTTGTATTATTATTATTATTATTATTATTATTATTATTATTATTATTATTATTATTATTATTATTATTATTATTATTATCATTATCATTATTATCATTATTATCATTATTATTATTATTGTTATTAATTGTGACCTGCATACATTCCACTATGAGCCTCGGATTCTTGCGTGCAGGATTCAGAGTTCGCTCTAAAACACAACTCAACTGCTTACAATTCTCAGTTGGTCCTGAGCCACAAAATGGGGGAAATAAATAATGTTCCACGCTTTAGTGCTCGCGCATGGACGCGCTCTGCTCGCGGCGCACAGTGGTGCATTTTGGCGATTTCCTGGCCAAAACCTCTGAGAGCTATAGTATGTTTTCTACGACCACCAAATTTATTTTGGATTATCTTTATAATGTAAGGGAGCTGGTAACATAATACCTGAATAATGCACTGCTTAAATCTGTGAAATATAAATATATATTTTTCTACATAAACTTTGTTAAATTCACAAATTGATTTTAGAAACCCGTAGGGATTACTTACATAGTAATTGATAACATTTGGCATAAAGAAGCATGGTATTAATGCCATCTCATATCCTCTGCCAGAGAAAATTCATATTAAGCGTCCGAAGAACCGGAAAGGAAGATCACATTTTTCACTAGGGTACATTTCTTCCTACGGTGATATTGGGCTCAGGCAAATGAGACAAAGCATATTTGTTCAAGAATTTTAACTTTCTGATGAATGTTAATTTGAATGTAAATTTCTGAGAAATGCTGATGGCGTATCCACTCGATATTGCCAATGTTTTTTTCTTAATCTCTTAATTATACCCTCATCTATCCCGGTTAATTCTGAGGAATATTTAGGTTTCTCAAAACAGCGTCATAATGAATTACTGTCGTTGCTATTACTATAATCTTGTTTGGAAATCTCTACATTCAGACCACTTTTCTTTGAATTGCATTTGAATAAGTTTCTTGACCATATTCAAACTGTAGTTGCGGTATTATTCATAAAAAATAATATAATACTAATTTTATAACAATAACAATATAATTTAAATAATTATTGGTATGTAACTTAGGAGTTAAGGAAACAAATATTACTTTACGATCAATTGTATTTTTGATTTATTTTTTAAAAGTGTTATGAGGAGTTTCTTTGATATCACGTACGTATTTGACCTTTCATCGAGCCCACACACTTCTTTAAGACGAGTTTTGATGACACATATTATGTAAATATTACTTTATGAACAATTTTTAATGAAATAAAATGTGCGTTATCCAGTCCAGAAGATGTAATATGTACATAAATATTGTGTTCATGTAATATTAGTAAATAGTCATAATCTGTTAAAAAATTAAAAATATTCATTTTTTTGTTTATAATATTGAGTAAATTTGTTATTTCAGTAAAGGGAATCACAATTTTCCGCTAGAAACAGTATTGTAAAAGCAGTTTCCGTCCTCAGGAAGGATGTCGACGAGTCATATTCCGCGGTCACGCGTGCTCGACGAAAAGTTAATTCTTTGTATTTACTAATGGGGCAAGTTGGGGCATGATTTTACAACTGGATTCGAAAGAGGATACATTCAGCAAGTAAATAATATTAGAAACCTCGCGGAATTCCGCGAAATTGGTAACTTTCAGCCTACGTGAACTTATAAGTAATTAAAATTGTTGTATTAATTTCATACATTTTAATATTTCATCCCACGTCGGTATTATGCATTAATGTATTATAAAACAAACATGAAAATACTCTACAAACCTTCAGGAAGAGAGTCCATACTGTCAGTTTTCTCTGCACAACATTGTATGGCCACCACTTATAAATAAAGACGGTCTCTCTATGTTACTCTTGCACTGCAGGTCTACAGAACGCCGCGAAGGGTAAGTTCGGGTGACTACTGGTGCCAGGGGAATTGACCCAGCGACACGAAGTGGGCAGAAACAGATGCCCCCAAGTATACAGTGTGTCGTAGTATTTGCAAAAGTTCAGTAAACGCGATTTCATTTTTGAGGTTTTGGCCACGATTTCGGGAAAATGCACCACCGTGCGGCGGTGCGGCGGGTGGAAAGATCCACACAGGGCGTGGCGGCGGGGCCACGTGCGCGGCTGCCGACCACGCAATGACGTGCGCCGATCTGGAGAACATTGGCGATAGCGCCTCCTATAAAGGTGCCGGCACACCCGATCCTCCACAACATCGCACCTCCGCCGCCGTTACCCGGCCGACGCACCTCCTTCTCGAGGTAAGGGCGGAAAAACGCAGGAGTTGTTCATGTCTACTTAAAACATTCTGAATTTTGTTGTTGTTGGAATTTAATAAGATGCAAGCATGCAAGTACCATTTCTCTCTCGATCCTCATTACAGCCAGTATTTTTAAAAGTTCACATTATATATAATGAAAAATTTTGTTTCTTCACATATTGTTCTGTGTGGTGACTTATGTAGTATAAACTTGATATATTTGCAAAAAGAAATATATCAAGCTATATATATATATATATATATATATATATATATATATATATATATATAAAGTCATCATGTGTAACAATGTGCAAGAAAGAAGATTTTAATTATACATAAAATACTGGCTGTAATGAGGATCGAGAGAGAAATCGAACTTAACCACTCTGCCGTGAAGAGCAGAGAGGGTCCTCATGCTCAAAGTATTTCAAGAAAATTTGGTAGATCGAAGCATAACAGTAACGTCTTGTAATTAGTGTGCCGTACTAGGAAAGAGCCTTATATCTCCAATTAGGAAACCGAAAAATTGAGAAAATATCAAGTAAATGTATTTGGGCGGCGATAGGTGGCAGCTGTCAAGAGGATGTGGCAAAACAATTAATCCAGTCCACACCAAGGAAATTAGAAAACTTTACTTTGAGAAAGTCAGTGCCACGTTTAACTTGGAAGATTCCGTTGCTTAAGAAACATTTTAATACGGACATTAAACATTTTTCTTTACGCTGAAGAATACTTTTGCATGGCATATTTTGTTGAATGTCTAGAAATGCGGCAGAGCAATATCGTTTTTCTTCCAGATTTTCACTAATAATGTCCACCATTTTATGTTCTTATTCAACAGTCGAATGCTTTCTTCCGGAATCTAAACTGATGTGTAGGTATCAGTCTTTAAGATGATCTTGCTGTCCAGGTGACGCGCGTCGAAGGCTGTGTTGCTGACGTTTCGACCATCTTATCGTGGTCTTCTCAGGCTGTTGTGGAAAGGACAGCCAAGATCATCTACATGACTCTGGCGGAAGCCTATGACTTCAATCCAGTCTTTAGTTTCATTGCAATTTTTAAATGCTTTGGAGAGGAGTAGCGAGCAGCATGCTAATTAGTTCATAGGTTGTGGTTTTTCGCGGAGATTTTCCAGCATTAAGAATAGCTCGATTGCTGCTCAAAAAATTATATTTATTTGAGGGTATTGTACGCTCGCGCGCGTGTTTGTGTAAGGGGAGTACGTTAGACGCAATATTATATTGCACATTGAAGTGATTAGGATGGCATTACTGCTTTTGCTGGTAAGTTTTATATTACTCTGCTAGTTATTAAGCTTGTTTTTTTCATAAGTCGTCTTGATAAATAGTTTATATATTTTGTACAGTTTTTCATCCCTCTCCGTTCTATCCGTCCATCGTCCGTTTATGCAAGAATTCCATTCTTTCTTTTCTATTTTCTTTCTTTGACTTCCTTGACAAACTCTGGCTTCAATAGTTCGTTATGATTAGACAGAAAATTTCATGTTCTTGATTGATTGATTGATTGATTGGTCTTTCCGGGAACGTCAACTGCTAAGAACACTAGTCCTGTTGGTGTATTGCATGTTTTATGGCGGTGATCTTCTCCCGTTGCATCACGAGGCCCGGCACCGACCTACACTAGCAGATTTATTCTCAGCCGGGTATCTCACACCACCAGTGCACCGCCATAGCTTGGACAAGCTCAAAACTCCCAATATGTGTGATAGTGTAAGGCATGTGAGTGTGTGTGTGTGTGTAAGTAAAGGATAGGATAGGTCAAGGAAGGGGAAGGAAAAGTCGCGCGCGGTACGAGGGTATTTTTAGAGTATTGTTCCAAAAGTCGCCTGTTCATCTGAGAAACCAAAAGAGAGAAACAAAAGAGAAAAATTGTTAGACCAGGCGACCGGCAGGCAGGCGGTGTCAGAGCAGCCGGCTGCTATAGTTCTAGACTTCTCTATCACAAAAGGTGTTCCCGGTTTCCCTTAATATTTCAGCGTTTATTCTTTCACCTTTTGAAAAGAAGAGAATGCAAAAGCAACTTCAAAAAGTAACTAGAGGTGCTACAGAATGGCACAGACTTTCTCGTAGTAAAGTTTCCTAATTTCCTTGGTGTGGAATGGTACTGTACAGTCTTGTTCCTCCTCCTTTCCAGCTTCCATTTATTGCGGCCCACGGAAAATATTTTTGAAATTTTCGAAACTTCTCGGTTTCCAAATAGTAGAACCTAAATTATAATTTAAGAATATTAAAGAAGGCTGTAACGGCATCCTAAATAGCAATTTCAATTGAAAAATTTGAAGCCAGTTTTAAGAAAGTGGCCATTAAGCATTACTGTAAATTTGAAGTTCTTTTTCGCAGAAATCTATTGAGTTTTCGAAAAATTTCATTTTAAGTAATTTGAAGTGCTTCTACTAACGAATTAAATTATATATCGATGAAAGTGTGCATATTAATGGCGATATTACATATATAAATCGGTGAAAATGTACATATGAATGGCGTGAGATATCGAGGAAAGGGCACAGAATACAGCAGGCAAAAGAATACAGCAAAATGAACTTTACGTCATATTAAACAGTGCAATTACCACTATCGATTGGAAAAAAAATGAAGAAAAAATTTGGAACAATTTTTGAGAAAATGTCGCTTGAGAGTTTCTGAAAATGCGAAATTTAGTTCTCATTTTTACAGAAAAATGTTGAGTTGTCGAGAAACTTTATTTGACATTATTTAAAGTACATGCACTCATAAAACAAAAAGTGAAGAAATCGCCTCTAGTGTAATTATTTCCGACGTGAGAGACAGTCAAAAAAATTACATTTTTGTAATTTTTCAAAAAAAGAATAGATCAATATGATGTTTATGTCATCGTTTATGTCATTTGGCACCCCCCAAAAATTTAAAGAAAAATTTGGAGCTTAATTTTATGACAAAACTAAAAATTTTCGAAAAATCTACAAGGCCTGAATGAAAAAGAGATTTACGGACAACAAATTTATTTAAGGAAAAATCTTATCTTCAATTTTTTAGTTGTAGGACGCGGAAAAATTCAAACATTTGCATTTTCGAAACTCAGAGTTAACCGCGTAAATCGGACCTATGCCACTTTATAAGTCTGTTTTATAAAGTTTACTCTGTTCTTACAAGAAATTTAATGAAAACATTTGAAGTCGTTTTTGAGAAAATTTTTGAAAATGTTCCGGGAGGCTTCATGTACCCCAAAATTTTAGAGAATGTTTTTCAAAATTTCAAAGCTTCAGCCAGAGCCGGATGTACAAAAGTTTCTTCAAATCGGACGGACGGACGTTTTTAAAAATAAAACATTTTTTGGTATTAGGGGACCCCAAAACGTGTATTTCCGTTGAAATCTTGAAATCGATTTTCCGCAGCATTAAATAACTTTCTCTGTACTACGTATATTACTCCCGTATATACGATGTATTCGAGAGAGAAAAAATAAAATTTTAAATCGACATTTTATAAATAAACTCACTAGTGTTTTGAAGGGATAATATTGTTATTATTTCAACTGTGAACTCGTTAATATTGACTGTTAATATTTCAATGGAATCAAGAACAATAATCTAAATTAATGCCACAGAAATAAACTCATTGAGAATAGAACAGTAGTATTCCTTTTATGGTGACAACTCACAAGACATCTTCAGGTGCGTAATTCCAACCTCATAGTTGCGAAACAATTGTGTAATACACAAGGGAAATACATACTCTGAAGAAGAATGCATCCTCTAATGCAAAATCTCTCGTGATTCTTCGTGAGTGATTAGGTAGGGATATGTCTCACATCGATAAGATAACCTAGTTTCAATGAAATGTTTTTTTTCACGCGTGATACATATTCTGTCAAATAGAAAAGGGTCAAATCAGTGTCATCTAAAACTTATTAAATACCAAAGATAATGCTTGTTCAGCTGTGTAGCCGGGGGAGTGGGCAAACATTCCCATAAAACAGTGAATTCGATAAGTGTACATTATGGGCTTGAGAAAAAGTGTGTCAAAAAGATATAGATGTACTAAGCTGAACTCTTCTTTGAACCGGATCATTTCAAGTGTGCGGTTATTCATCCTCTTCATTTGAGATTGACATTATCACACGTGTAAATACACTTAGACAGTTCACTCACGATTTGTGCAAAATGTACAGGAATAAATAATTTGATTTGTTGATCTCACTAAATACTGAGAATGAAATACAAATTCCATTATTGCTAATGCATTTCATTAGCGCATTCAACTTTGTTGCTTTTATTTCCCTAATATTTAGGCCAGTCCTGATATTCACTATTTAAAATGATATTCGTAAATGTAAAGGTATTTAATACCAATCTTCTGCCGCTACTTATATAACTAGTTGCTAAACAAGTTCATAATTGTATTTAAAAATAATATTTAGTGCATATAGTTTATGTCCATAACAGGTAAAGCATCTTCATTTTATAACGAGGACATTGCCTTAAAAGTAAATTTCCATAAAAATATCAAGCAAACAACTGATGTATGAAAAGAAGCGTCTGGTTATACGTCGTAATTATGTCAATACACCCACTTAATGACTTCTCGTTCCCGCAGGGAATCCATCTTCAAATCAATAAAACCAACCCACGTCATCATGCGCAGCTGTGAGCGACACCTGTATCTACTATTTGCTCTCTTCGCAGTGGCCCCAGCTGGTAAGACGTCATACAACCATATGGTAATAATTGGATTTCATTCGGGCGCTTGCTTTGATTTCTGTCTGCTTCTGAAATATCTTTGACTGCTATACTTTTGAGTGTTGATTGAAAATTTTCACTTTGAAAAGTTTACTCAGCTTGACCTCATTTCATTGCCATCTAGTGTTCCCTTGCATTGGGTCGAAATGTGTTGTCTTTGCGCGCAAGTTCCGCTTGCCATTTCCAGACACTTTGCTACCGTGCTCAGCAGAAAAGAAAGGTATGTGAGAGAATGTGTGTTTCTTTTAAGTTGATTCTTCCTGTTCAGTATTGATGTCCTTCAGGGGTGTTAACAATTCACAATTGGGTTTGCCCATTCCTAAAATTGAAGTGTCATTCACATTGGGTTATGTTTAATTTTGAAAGTACAAAATCTTTAATTTGCTGTTTAAAATTATTGTCTTTAATGTATGTTTAATTTTGAGAACAAAACATTTAAATACACTAAATGTTTTGTACTCGTGAATACTGAAAAAAAAAATTTTATTTTATTATCGTCGAATTTTTTATTATCGTCGGAAAGGGCGCCCAAATTATTGAGATATTAATCTTCAAAAACTGTCTGATTCGCAATAATATGAAAAGCACTTAAATATTAAGAATGCGAATTATCACTTATAAATGTGCTGATTTATCATTTATAATACTATAATACAGAAGTGAGGTGACAAAAGTCATTGGATACCTTCTAAATATTGTGTCCGTGCACTTTTAACGCGGCGAAGTGCAGCAACTCGACATGGCATGGACTCAACAAGTCGTTGGAAATCCCCTGTAGAAATATTGAGCCATGCTGCCTTTGTAGTCGTCCATAATTGCGAGAGAGATGCCGGTGCAGGATTTTCTGTAGGAACTGATCTTACGATTATGTCCCATAAGTGTTTGATGGTTTCATGTGGGGCGATCTGGATGAGGGCAAATCAATCGCTAGAATTGTCCAGAATGTTCTTCAAACCATCAGCGAACAATTGTGGCCTCGTAACGTGGCGCATTGTGATCAATAAAAAATCCACCGTTTTTTGGGAACATCAAGTCTATGAGTGGCTGCAAAAGGTCTCCAAAAAGCTGAACATAACCATTCCAGTCAATGATCGTTTCAGTAGGACCACAGGTCTCAGTCCATGTAAAAACAACCCATGCCAGTATGGAGTCACCACCAGCGTGCACATTGCCTTGTTGACAACATAGGTTCATAGCTTCGTGGAATCTCCGCCACACTCGAACCTTACCATTAGCTCTGATCAACTAAAATCGATACTCGTCTGACCAGGCAACGTTTTTCCAGTCTTCTTGGCTTCAATTTATATGGTCGCGAGTTCAGGTGAGGTACCGCAGGCGATGCAATGCCGTTAGCAATGGCAGTCGAGTTGGTCTTCTTGTGCCATAGTCCATCAAAGTCAAGTTTCGCTGCACTGTCCTAATGGATATGTTCGTCGTACGTCGCACATTGATTTTGTGGATATTTCACCAGTGTTTCTTGTCAGTTCGCATAATAACTCTACGCAAACACCGCTCCTCTCGACCATTAAGTGAAGGCTGCTGGGCATTGGGTTGTCCGTTTACGGATTATGCTTGAAATCAGGTATTATTGACACTCTACTGACTTGGTAGGATCTCGGAATATTGAATTCCCGAACGATTTTCAAAATGGATTGTTCCATGCATCTAGCTTCAACTATCATTCCGCATTCAAAGTCTTTAATTCCTGTCGTGCGGCCAATGCGGTCAATTTAATTTGCCTATTTTATTAAGCCAATTTAATTCCCGTCGTGCGGTCAAAATCCTTTTCACATGAATCAATGGAGTACAAATCAATGCTCTGCCAATACATTGCCCTTTTATGCCTTTTGTACTTGATACTACTACCATCTGTATACATGCATTTTGCTATCTCATTATTTGTTACCTCACTGTATCATACAGATGAAAAAGATTTTTTCCTCTGCCCAAATGTTATTGACATTGACGACTATTACAGTTTGAATAAAGTTATGGATACTATAATTCAATCTAAAACTGAAGATTGCTAAAAACCAATTAAACACGTCTGAAGTATTTCTTTATATCATTTGAAACTTAAGATAAGCGTCTAAGGTGCACAAGGGCTACCGTATGTGTCTTTCTGGAGTTAGTTTTCTCGCTTCTTTGTTCCCTGGGTTTGTATTACTACTAATAGGAATTTATATGCATTCCTCCAATCTCACTAAAAATTGCTTTTCGATTCAATTTTTTGGATTTCCATATTGTTTTCATGATTTGAGAAATTCAAAGATCCTGTTTGCATTATTTATTATATGGATACTTTAAAACATTGGAGGTATTGCAGAGAAACAACTCAATTTTACGAATAAATGCAATTTGAAGTGACTTAATGACTGTAAATAGTTTATAATGCATTATAAAATACCTTTTCGTTGAACAAGGTTTCATTGAAGCTTAACTAATTGTTCTATTTTATTATGTTCTTAATTTATTTAATCTATGTTATTAATTCTTAATTTATTAATTCTATTTTATTATGTATTACGTAATTTTATTATGTTCTTTCTTTTTGTTTCAGAACACTGGGATTATCATGAAAATGGTACGTTATAATTTCGTCACATTTTCATCGATTGTGACACTTTTAGACCGAACCCACAATTTGACACTTCACGCTAAGCCATGCGGTACTTTTTATCATTGACAGTTACAGCCCAAATGTCGCGAGTATTTTTCGAGATTCATTTAATGGAGATAAAGTTGTCGTTTATAGCCATTTTATCACATGTAACGTGATTTATTTAATATCACATGCAATCATAAATTAAGTGACACTACTAAGTGCTACAATAAAACTAAATTATTGAGTTTCCAGGTTCTATATCAAATCAACTATCAAATCATCACCTTCAACGAAATTGAGTAACCAAACATTATGGTTTCGTAATTCGTTTCGTTTCATCAATATGTGAATCATACTACATCTCAAACAGTATATCACCTATACAACGACAAATCATACATGTTTCATACAAAGCAGCAAATCTATTCAGTGGGCTGCTTAAAAACAAAATGGTGTGGAGTGTCCGCTTATTAACTTTTATCGCTGGTATGCTACTATAAATGTGATAATTTAAGAAAACAATGTTTTAAATCATCTAAATCCGTTCTTATACTGTAAATTTGGACATTAAATTAATAAAATCTTAAATATTTAAACTTTTTGCCCATCTCGTTGATCTTTAAGAAACTTAGAGCAGACTACTTCACTTTTAGAAAAGCTTTGGTAAAACACTCCTATATTTACGGGAAAGAAGAAAATCAAAATTGTGACGATGCCATTTTGTAGAAAAATTTGTAATATCTTCAATAGCGTAGCGTGGCAAGTCAATAAAGTAGATATCGCATTAAGGGCACAAATATTTCCTCAGGAAGTGGCAGTGATCTGTCGCCGCTGAATGGCGAGATCCAGCGGTGAAATGTATATTATTTATACAGTAAACCCTCGTTAGCACGAACTCGCTTAACACAAATTTTGCCGTAAGACGAATAAAACTTCGGTCCCGGGTAAGATTACGGTAATGCAGACATTTATGATACTCGACTAAGACCAATTTTTATATCGTGAACTCCCATAATTTCGGTCCTTAAAATTCGTGTTAATAAGAGTTTACTGTATTATTTACGCGCTAGCGGGGTTTCCCTTAATCAGATCTTTCCCACCAGTGTGGCACCGCCCCAGACGAGATACGCTATAAGCTCCCAACAAGTGTAGTCATGTGAATGTAAATGTAGGGGACCTGGCTAGCACAAAGAAGAGGAAGGAAATATCGCGGGCGATCCGTGGCCCCTTTGTTACGGTACTGCTCCGGCGTTCGCTTGGTGTTGAACGCAGAAACCAAGGAAAACTACCGAGCACAGCAGCCGGCCGCTAAAATTCTTTAGATACCGGCTGAACTCGATCTAGCTGTCGATCCAGAATCAAAAATCCTGCCACCGTCGAGATTGAAACCCTAGGACCTTCCGATCAGAGGCATTGCTGTGACATCAGTTGATGCCCTGAGCCACCTTTGCCAGACGAAAGATATCAAATCTTGGTGGTACTTGGTGCGATTGGAAAGACATATTATTAATACACGTTTTGGGTTAACTGAGATTACATGTTGTTTTAGTAAGCAACTTCCTACTGACCAAAATGAAAAAAGTTTCACGTCAAAGGGGATGACCGAGTATATTCACCCTGTCTTGCTGCCCGAGTCGAATCACTGAATTTCTGAAACCTTAATACCAGATGTAGGGGCGCTGTAGTTGAGTAACCACACATTTACGTAAAATAAGAATATTCTTTTAAGCATTATCACCTCTGTTTAGAATCTCCTTTGGTTTGATGTATTATGTCAACAACAATGATCATGTAAGTTATGTGAAACCAGGCTACTCTCAGGATGTTCAAAACCGATTAGCTCATAACAGCCAATGTATTTCTTGACAATTTGAACCCCTTATTCGTAATAAGTTATTGTCTGACATTATCTGCTCTCCGATTGATTGATTTTTTCGTGTTTCCGGGCGCGTCAACTGCTTTGGTCATTAGTCCCGTTAGTGTAGTGCATGCTTTTCTCGGGAGATGGCGGTGATTTTCCCCCACTGGGTGGCGAGATCCGGCGCCGACCTACCGTCGGCTAGTGGGGTTTCCCCCTAACCAGGACTCTCCCACCAACGGGGCACCGCCCCAGCCGGGACAAGCTCTAAGCTCCGACCGGTCTCCCGGATATCTGGTAGTGTAGTGCTGTTAGTGTAAGTGTGTGTAAGGGGAGAGGATAGAACAAGGAAGAGGAAGGACAGATTGCGCGCGGTCCGTGGCCCGTTTGGTAGGGTACAGCTCCGGCATTTGCCTGGTGATCGAAGAAACCACGGAAAACTACCGATCAGAGCAGCTGGCCGCTAGAATTCTCCTCCAGACAGCGACTGAATTACATCTAGCTGAAAAAATCCTGCCGCCATCAGGACTCGAACTTAGGAGTTCAGAGGCGCTGCAGTGACATTAGTTGTTGCACTGAGCTACCGCTCCCGGTATCTGCTCTCGGAGAAATTCATTGTACTGCATTCTACTGAAAAACAACAGAGAAACTGAGTTGTAAGCACTCGCAGCATCAATAGTTTTATTCAGACAACACGTATTATTTCGCTGCTGTTGAGCGTGCCGGCAACTCCAAAGTAAGAGGTTAGCTCCAGAATTAAATGGTTGGTCATGAGTTAGTCGTAGAATAATACAGGAACGCTCTACAGTTTCAAAGAACTGATTAAAATGTATAAAATCAAATTAGTAGAAACAATTCTTGATCATATTTTTCGTTCCCTTGCGTTGTGAATTTTCATCCAATCTCCTTTGATCTATCAAGCAAACGCTCATATGCCCTTCTTTTGCTTCTGGATATACAATGAAACTTCACTATGTGCAACCAAACCTTTTTCTGAGTAAATCCGTTGCCTAAAGTGACAAATTTTCTCTTTGTTGCATTTTAATATACTTTCCAAACATCTATTTTGTTCCAATAAGGGCCATTTGAAAATAGCAAAATTTGTAAATTGGTTTGAAACTTGACGTTGTAATGGTCATTGCATGTTACATCCCATAAATATGTTTGAAGCTAAAACTTTCCTAAAACATAGTTTTGTGCTACGTTTTTACATTGTAATATTAAAAAGATATTTTCATTATTTACACATGAAAAAGGGCCAACAGAAAAATGTTCTTTATTCTACTCCTCCCAATTAGAATTCATACGTTCCGTATTATATAAGTTTGAAGGAAGTGAGAAGATCTCCATTATATTTTTTAAAGTTTCACTTGTGGTTTGCGCCCACTAATGGTGGCTTCTCTCTTCAGTATATAAAAGATAGATTCCATTCATTTTCACATGAGATTCATTGCATCCCGTCGCTTTTCACCTTTGATTATGGTCACATTGAGCTGTTTTAAAAGTATGAGATCACATCACACATCACTTTGATTAGAATGCAAAGACAGTTCAATTTTTTAACGAGTACCATCAAACCGAGAATATTTATTGGATGAAAAAGAGAAAAATGGATCTGTAAGCAAGCGTTTCTTGTGCAGGACCTTCAACATGGGGTGAAACCTACTCGACGTGTAATGGTAACCTGCAGAGCCCTGTCATGCTGAACATAGAAGACGCGTCCAGATCGCCAGGGTGGCTGCTCCAATTGGGAGATATCGACATCAAATTCAACAACTATGACACCGCCATGGCGGGCATCTTCAGCAACAATGGTCACTCTGGTATTTCACTCTAATTATTTTCATTAATTTGTTAATTCTTTTAGCGTACCACTGATAGCAAAAAAAAGTTTCTCAAAATCTCTTCAAGAACCTCAAAAACATTTATTCTGAAATATTTTAAATCCTCCCTCAAATGCAGGTAGGAATGTTATTGAGCCAATGGTGTGTTATCGTTTTTCTCCCAGATAACTGCACTTCAAAGAATGATGAATTAATGAAAAATTATATGATCCAATTCATGGCATTTTTACACGCTATGATGAAAAAATAACAACCCATGATTTGTAATAACGTATTACATGCCTATCAGTAAAATATTTAAATAAAAATCACATATTAGATGAATTAATATTCATTTTAAAATCAAAAAGTATTGTGCTAAACGTTTGTCTTCGAAACACTTTTTTCATCATAAATCTTTTTAAATAATCCTGAAGTAAATTTTTGCACATTAGTCTTTTTGCATTTCGGCTGCTATCATGCATCATCAAACTTATTCTCAAAGTAAATTTCACACAAAAAATTTCTTCGCCTTCTTCACGGATTATATTAACGTCTTCTATCTCGTTTAATGGTAAAAGTATTCTTACCTTTCATTAAAACAGACACTTTAATATATTTTTTCTAATAATTTATTAATTTCATGTTTCGACTCCAATTCGATTTTGTTTTTTTTAAAAAGGTTTTTTCAGTTGGTCAGGCGATGTTAACAAGTTTGCATTAATAAATCAGTGATTTTTATATTTTTGACAATTTCTACATAAAATGCTACGTGTTTTTTCACTATGCTTTTTTAACAAACCTAGTTCCAAAATTTTTTAAATAGATCCCAAATAGAGTCGAAATGTCAAAACATAGTAAATTATTAGAAAAAAAATGTTTCTGTTTTAATAAAGGGTCAGAATACTATAAAAAATCATCTATTATAGCTTTACCTCTTAAAATTTGTTGACTACCTAGTACAGAGAACTGAATCTTGACTATCCTGGGCAATTATGAAATTATGCATTACAAGACTATATAGTATGCTTGTCAAATTTGTGTTTTAAAGTTACCGAAAATGGAAAAAACCTGGAAATAGAAGTAAGCAACGATTCGTAAAGGAGTACAGTACAGTAAAATATATACAGTAAAATATATTTGTTGACTCTAATGTGTTATTAATTTTAATTCACGAATATTATAACGCATCCCCGAGTTTCAATCTCCAGCCCCACCGCATCCGGGGTGTACTACTTGCAGTCTCTGCATTTCCACTGGCAGAGCGAGCATTGGATTGACCACGAAAAGTAAGATTTGGTTTTGCTTGTTACGTCTCAGGGCTTGTCGTGTCGGGCAGTTTATCTTGATATCCGGTGCACAGCACGGCTTAGGAGGGTACGATTGAATCACAGACATTGCTATGCTGAGTCGCGGCCAAACGATTGAATCACAGCCATTGCTATGCTGAGTCGCGGCCAAACCCAGCTTCACAAAAAGAGCGCTAATAGATGTTGAATAACATTCTCACAATTCATTCATCCAAGTTCCATGCAAGCAGACAATCAACTATTCAAAAAGTGTAACTTAATTTTTTTAACTGAAATGTAGGGATTTTATGCGTGTGAAGTAGACAGTTGACCGCAAATGTAAGCTTGTTAAATTCCGTTTGAATTACTTTTTTCTTGAAAAAATGATCGCATATTACAATGAAATTATTGATTTAAAAAGCAAATTTATTCTGTAAACGAAATATAAATAGTTTACGGTATTAACTACAACAATTTCTATTGAAAAATTATCAAATTTGTTTTTCTTCTCAGCTATCCTTTGGAAATGCATATGGTGCACAAAGACTCAACTGGTGAGCAGATATTGGTGATAGGCTACGTGTTTGTGGTAAGTTCAATCTTCCTATAATTTAAAGAATATATTAATTTATTATGGAGAGACTTCATTTGCCGGTTTGTACGTTTCAAAGACACTTGCTGGCCACGATTGAAAATGATGTGGCATGGCGAGAAATGGTCTCGGCGTACCAAAAACACTCAAATGACTTACATACAACGTTTTGGTATTATCATGTATATTATTGTAGAATTTAGGTTTTTACTTTTAGGTTAATGAAAATGTTAAAATTATGATTTCAGTACGTAAAAATATTTAGAGGTAGGTATCAGAGTTAGCCCTAGGCATTGATAGTTGTTATTCGGCACGTCCCTGGAACAGTTGAAAATACAAAGAAATTTAATATAAGATAAAGATGCAGATTTAACATTAATATTTTAAAATAAAGTTTCCTGAAGTACATTAGATTTCGAAAAGCCGATAAATTAACCTGAAAAACTATAAATTGGTTTTTCCTTAATAGGGTAGACGGTACAGTGATTGCCACTTAAGAGTTGTAGTAGCATTAACTCATTTGAAAACAAAAAAATTGCAATTCTACTACAAACTTTTTACTTACCAATGGTCCTTTTACTTATCCCAACCGTAATTTCTATCGGAAAATGAACAATACGTTATTAATTAATATTTTAGTTAAAACTGTATTTTGTACAGTGATTGGCGACTTTTTTAACAGAAACGATATAACGATATATTTAATTTATTTTTATATTACCCATTAAAACACAATTTGTAAGATACAGGGTAAATATAACTTTATTTATATAAGTGATGTTGGTGCTTCTTTATTTAAGTGCTGTTGGGGAAAATTATAATATCCTCGATTTTCAATTCTGAGCATATTAGATTTAATTCAGATGTGTCTTATGGCCGCCTACGAAATGAATAAGAGAGAGTGTGATGGCATTTTTTTAAAAATAGAAATGGATGGAATACGTTTCAAATACATTCGTACAATATCTCGCCTGTCATCCATCAGTTCTCTAATATAGACCCTTGTTGTGTCATTTATTTCCTCATCCAAGTTAATTCCCTCGATGTACCCTATTTCTTGAAATCACATTCTGATGTCTTGTTCGCTGACATACTAACAAGCGGTTGTAACTGCTTCACTTGTCCATGTAATGATTATCGAATGTATTCTTAAAAACGCCTTTCCTGCCTTCTCCTAGACGTTTGTTGTTAAACGGATTGTTCCTTGGTTTAGCAGCAAAAAATTGTTCAACACTACAGAACTTCCTTCTTCCTTGGAAAAACTTTCCTGGATAATTCAAGTATCCACATAAGTATACAGGATTCTTCCTTAGATAAAACAATATCAAAACCTAGGGCTGTTTTGTGATCTGAAATTATTTAAACGACACTGCACAATTGGTTTGGGAACACTTATTGATTTTGCAGCAAAACGTACAGATGCTCGTTATTTTTAGCACATTTGCTGGCATTTGCCAAGGCTCCTGCATCAAACTCCTGCTTTGGCTTCTTTGCCATTGTAAGACCACATATTACAGGCCCACGTATGATTTACCTGTGTGTAATAATATTAAACTACGATTAAAAACAATGTATTAACAACTATTAGCAGAGTGGCCAATAACACATTACACACACTATCGCAGATACAGTGATTGGCTACTCCCTATGTCACTAAATTCGCACAGCTAGGCTTCTCATTTTCAGCTGATATCATTGTCACTCAATAAGACTTTTGCTTTCTGACATATCACTGAGATTTACTAACCGCCGTAGTGAATAAACAGCAATTTTGGATATCAGGTTTCTAAAGAAAATACTAAGAAATATTTTCGAACAATGAACACCCCCCCCAGTGTTAACAAGCATCCGCCATATTGGCAACAGGCAACAGTGCACTCTTACGGTCGAAGTAAATATTACATAATTCTCAGAAAGCGTTCCTTCGCGCCATTTACAAGCAAAATATTAGAACACGGTGTTAGAACAAGTGATAATTCCAAATATACTTGGAGTAGCCAATCACTTTACCGTTTACCCTATGTCGCTTGTTTCACTTTTGATGCTAAAGCCGATAAAAACTTTAATCCATCTGAGGCGAACATTTTCAAATTTCGCGTACTATTAGTAGTATCTAAAATAAAATTTGAGAGTTCAATGCAAAAACTAGAGCATATATCAAGGCCCTGAAGTGACCTTGAGACCGAGACGCATACAATACTTTTTTGCACACACGTGAGAAATAAATGTGTTTACTTTACCACGAAGTAACACTTGTAACGTCGTCACAAATGTCGTAAACTGAAAATTTATTTTTGAAAATAGATTTTACTACATGGGAGTTTTATTTGTTTTTCTCCCTTTCAAAATTCAAAATTTAAGTAGTATTTGACTTAGTGTAGGATCACAGAATTTTGAAATTGCACACAATTCACTTTTCCCACTAGCACGTCATACCCAGTTTTTGACGTCAAATAAAAATAAAATAAAAAAGAAGGAAGTGAACATTCCCCTACATCCATTTGGGACGCAGTCACAGTCGGTACAACAAATTCAACTGCTGGCCAGATATATTTAATGTCACACTACTTACTACACACATATTATTAATATTGAAACAAGCCGTTCTTTCTCTACCAACAAAATTCGTAATTTTACGAATTATTAACTAAGTTAGATTCATGGCCTGTTTCCTTTGAATGACACTCGTAATTATTTTCCGAATTATTTAGTTATTGATTTGAAATAATTACGACTGTAACCCGGATGTTTCCTACGTAATTGTAATATTTCTCATCCCAAAATTATGTCTGCAGCTCAGTTAATTGGGTTCGAAGTTCATAATTGTTGCTACTTACTCTGCAACCAATTACTCAATCTGCCATCCATATGGAGTGGCGAGGATCTGAAAATCTTATCAAAATATCTACTACTGGATTGCACGTAACGAATAATGATAATCAGCTTTCTTTGAAAGTAACAAATTGGAATTTATTATAATGTGAAATATGTATCTAATAATTTTTAAACTTGAATTGTTACATCGTTAATCCAAAATGAAATTATCTTTGGTCACAAATAGCTCTCTCTATCATGTAATAATTATAAATCAACATTGTTATATTCGCGGATCATCGCGCGCTCTTCACTTCTCCATTCGATGGTGCCCCGTAGAATCTTCTCTGTCGTGGCAACAGAATCTTCCTTCTTCATAAAGTCCTCCGCCTAATGTTCGCGATCAAGTTCAAATTCTCCCAACGATACATTACCCGTTACTTCCCTTACTCGCATCACGGATGGACGCCTATACATGTACCGACTATTTCTTTGTAGAATTCCTTCGTCTTTTTCCCACAAGAACGTTTCATTCTAATATAAGAAACGATAGACTTAATTATACGAAAAGTCATTGCATCGGATTTGGTTGTCCATTAAGGACAGATGTGGGTGAAAATTGTGAAAAAAATGAAAATTGCGAATTTTATTTTTCAATGTGATAAATTTATTTAGAATCTGTATATTAGTATGGTACTTTTATTTTTTGTTAATCGTGATTTATGTGGCCGCTGTGAATGTTTAAATGTCTCTCTGCGTAACTGATTACGCCCCTTTTTTGCCTGTCAAAAGTCGAAATCTGTTTGCCGTGTTCCAAGTTGTGATTTTTTGAATTCCGGGCATGGTTCTGATTCTACGTTCATCTGAATGTTTTGGAACAAAAGCATCAGAAAAGGTTATCCAATTCTGAAAGAATTTTTTTTGTGGCAGCTGCGAGTTGATCGAAGTGTGTTGTGTAAACAAGATATGTTGGGAGCTTTCTTTATACAAGAACAATTCGAAATTATTAGTCTCCTTAGGATATTTATTTATTTTAGGTTTGTTTCAGGCAAAGAGTGCACATGTCATAAAAATGGGTAAATTTTAATTTAGCATATCAAAATTCCTTGAAAAATGTACTGTCTTCCTGTGTTGTTTGCAAAATAATTCCTGTGTATCAGAGGCTTGCAAATATTGATTAATTGGAACGTCGTGTATCTGAAAAACACAGAATGTAAATGAATGTTTGCATAGTCTTGTTTGGAGCAAGTTCGCCAAAGAAAAATTTCTTTCCAGAAAAAAGATTGAAATTGCTGTGATATCAGCAGTGTTCCAGTTCAATATGGAAAGTAAGGCCAATGAAAGAGTCAAAGAGCATGTAACAGGAATGAAAGTGACAAATATCGAAAAAAAAAATTATCATGATAGAACAAACGTCGTCACCACAAAAGTGAAATAGCATCGCAACCAGGTTTTAAAAGTGTTAAAAAAAGGCTCAAAATGCAAAAATCAATAAAAGATTAAAAGAATGAGATGTTGAAGATGCAATGTATGCTTCAGGGCAATTTCAAAGAAATTTTTAATAATAAACTATGTATCCACCATCTCATATTTTCTTTTTCAGTTTCCCGATAATTCATTTCCCTTACATTTTCCAATATTTAAAAAGCTCCAACTTTCACAATTTTCAATAAATTAAAATAATATTTTAGGATATTGTTTTTCGATTGTTGACAAATATAATTATGATAGTATTTTTTTAACGCTATTACTTCAAAAATTAAAAAAATATTTGGTTATTTTTAATTTATTTTGGAGTGATAATTTTAAAAGTTCATAAATATCAGAAAATATTTTTTTTTCAAAATATTTAAAAAAAATTATATAAAGAATTAAAAACAAATTTTGTATGATTCTTATGTATACTATTGACACATTGTGGGAAATGCAAGTTATTTTGTGGAAAAATTAAGTTTTGGTAATTTCAACCACATCGCCCCTTAACAGTCTTTCTCGACTTGGTAAAAATGTTAGGAACCGACCCGCTCTTACCGTGTTGCTAAGGAGTGTCCTGCTCTTCCTAAAACCCTAACAAAACAATACTATTCCACATCCTCTCCACCAACCGAAAATGACCTTTAACACCGGTTGCTTACTTGTCACATAGCGACCCCTCCGCAATCGTCTATTGACATCCCTATATTCTAATTCATATTAATGATATTCATAAACAAAAATGGTTCGTCATTTTAGTATATCACAATATTAATAACAAATGAAGTGTACTATTACTCTCAGAAGTTAATTCATTAGTATTATTTTTAATACCAACGCAACATAAAAAGTCTAATAAAATACTTGATTTCATTTCGTATTGTAATAATTAATTAGTTTATCGTGTTGATATTATGCGTTTGCTTTTAAAGCCCAATCCTAAGACATTAACGAATGCTTTTGATACTACATGAAACTACTTCATACATGAATTAATTTGCATGAAATAAAAGATCAATGGGAGAGGGAAAAATAAGCATTCTTTTTGTTTTTTCTTCTTCTTTAATAATAATAATAATAATAATAATAATAATAATAATAATAATTTGCCCATTCCTGACACGATAAGAAAATTAGTGAGCACACAGAGAAGGAAGAATTTGCTGAAACAAAGGCCGATACAGGAGCCTAATTTGACTTAATTCAAGCACTTACAAGCTACAAGACATGTTTACAGGATCACTGCTTTCTGTCCGTAATTTAGGATTATTTGTGGTCATCTCAGTTTTTTTAGATTTTTCCTGAACTGTTGTGTTACTACGCTTCAGCCGAAATGACAAGTGGATATGTTGTTACATTCTGTAGTTTTCACATTTGTTTTATTTCTAGAGCTATTTACTAATTTTCTCGGCTTCGGTTTTCTTTTGATTGTGTATCAATGGTACGAAAATATCAGTAAACGTAGATTCTTTCTTGTTCCTGTCAATCAAATCTATACCTGGTCTATTGAAAGCCATAGTTTTATCTGGTAATATGGGTCGGTCCCTGTAAATGATATTATTTGCTTTCATTACAGGTCTGGGTTGTTTTTACAATACGGTGGAGCTCTACTATTTAATATTTCATAAATTAATATTCCTTAAATTATTATTCCTTAAATTATTATTCCATAAATTATTATTCCATAAATTATTGTTCCATAAATTACTGTTCCATAAATTATTGTTCCATAAATTATTTTTCCATAAATTACTGTTCCATAAATTACTGTTCCATAAATTACTGTTCCATAAATTATTTTCCATAAATTATTGTTCCATAAATTATTGTTCCATAAATTATTGTTCCATAAATTATTGTTCCATAAATTATTGTTCCATAAATTATTCTTCCATTAATATTAATAAATATAAACTTTGAATCTCAAAATTATTTTAAGTAGATTTTTATTCCAAATTCAAACTATTCACATTTATTATATTGATGAATACAACACACTAAGTTTCATTTCACAAAATTTCGACGTTTTATTCCAACATCTTCAGGTTCTAGATTCTATTGAACACAGTGTAAGAGAATGTCGAAACGTTGCGAAATAAAACGTTTGATTGATTCATTAGTGATTCCGGGCGGGTCAACTGCTATGGCGATTAGTCCCGTAAGTGTACTTCATGTTTTAAACGCGGGAGTTGGGGGTTATCTTCCGTCGCTGGCTGGCGAGATCCGACGCCGATCTACGTTGGCTTGTGGAAATTTTTCCCAGACTCGTATCTCCCACCAGCGTGGCATAGCCCCAGCTGGAAGAACTCTTTCGCTGTACGCAGAGTGGATGTGTGTGTGTGTGTGTGTGTGTGTGGTCTAAGTTCTGTGTGGTGTCGTATGTGGGTAGTGTGTGTAAGTGTGCGTGGTGTGTGTGTGTGTGTGCGCGTGTGTGTGTGTGTGTGTGTGTGTGTGTGTGTGTGTAAGGGGTGAGCATAGGACAAGAAGAGGAAGGAAAGATCGCGCGCGGTCAGTGACCCGAATGTTAGGGTACTGCTCCAGCGTTCACCTGGTGTTGATCGTAGCAACCACAGAAACTACGATAGAGCAACTGGCCGCTAGAATTTCCTCAGACAACGGCTGAGTGCGATCTAACTGCCAGAAAAATGAAACGAGAAATGTGATTAATTCAACCATAAAATAAATGCAAAAAATGTTTAAAACTGAATAAAAATGTAGTGTCGTAAAATACTTTTTTGATGCCAAGTTTATAGTCAAAATGCAATAGACAATAAAAAATTGAAATTTTAATAATTTACTTTTTGTTGATATATTATAACGTGTATTTTGTTTATTGTTGTGAATTTTATTATTGTTATTATTTGTTATTATTTATTATATTATTTTTTTATTACTATTGCAGCCGTGCGAGCGCCGCCTGGGCCGGCTGTTCTTCTCGCGCAGCATGGCGGGCATGGACGAGGTGTCAGAGGCCGTGCAGCACCTGGCGGACGTGGGGGACTCCATGAGCTTCATCCTGGCCCCGCAGCGCGTCATGCCCTCCAACCTGCGCGCGTGCGGCTACTTCGCGTACACGGGCTCCCTCACCACGCCCCCCTGCACCGAGGGCGTCACGTGGCTGGTGCGCGAGGCGCCCATGTGCGTCGAGGAGAGGCAGGTACGTGCCACCAGCGAGGAAGGTTAAAGAGACAAATCGTACGTAAATGAATAAAATGACTTGGTTCAATGGGCGAAGAGTAGATGTGGTTCAGTTAATTGATTGATTTTTTCGTGTTTCCGGGCGCGTCAACTGCTTTGGTCATTAGTCCCGTTAGTGTAGTGCATGTTTTTTTCGGGAGGTGGCGGTGATCTGCCCCCGCTGGATGGCGAGATCGGGCGCCGACCTACCGTCGGCTAGTGGGGTTTCCCCCAAACCAGGACTCTCCCACTAGCGGGGCCCCGGCCCCAGCCGGGACAAGCTCTAAGCTCCCGACCGGTCTCCCGGAATATGTGGTAGTGTAGGGCATGTTAGTGTAAGTGTGTATGTAAGGGGAGAGGATAGGACAAGGAAGAGGAAGGACAGATCGCGCGTGCTCCGTGGCCCGTTTGGTAGGGTACTGCTCCGGCATTCGCCTGGTGTTGATCGGAGAAACCACGGAAAACTACCGATCAGAGCAGTCGGCCGCTACAATCCTCTTTCAGACAGAGGTTGAATTCGACCTAGCTGAAAAGCTAGTGTCGAAAATCCTGCCGCCGCACACTGGTTGAATCGGGCCTAAAACTTGGTCATAATTGCAAATGTCAGTGGATTTGCGTAAAAATTGGTATCAAGGGGTTTTTGAGGTCGCTGAATTAGAATATCATTAGAATGTCATAATGAAATTTCAAAATTCAAAATGGCGGCTTCAAAATGGCTAACTGATTCATAAAAATGAGCCCAATGTGCGTAGAAATATGTATAAAATGGTTCTCAAGATCGCTGATTTCGAATGATTATCGGAATGAAATATCAAAATTCAGAATCGAAGCTTCAAAATGAAGCAAATATACGCAGAAATATGGTTAAGTACTATTTTTGAAGTCACTAAATACAAAAATTGCTATGAAATTCAAATAGCTGCTTCAAAAAGGAATATCGGATTTAAGGAAAAGAGATCGATTGTAAGTAAAATGTTATTTAAGACAGTTTTTGAATTTGTTGATTCATTAAGATTTATGTAATATATATCTATATTCAATATATCTATATATCTATATATATATTCAAACAAATGTCACCCATCTGCTGGGAACCCAATATCTATGTATACAGATCTAATTTCGTCGGCACTTATTGAATAAACAATATTTTATTTAATATTTAATTATGAATAATTGAATCAAAAATTAGTCAACAATACTTTGAGGTGACCACATTGAATTCACTCTTACACCTTAGTTACCCATAGTTTTGTTTGTTGCGTCAAGAAAAGAAGAATCCTTAAAATACACTAAAAATCTGAAAGTGCTCGGTGGCTTGGGTTATTATTGTTTAATCCCTCCAAAAGTTTATATTATTAATTTTACTACTAAAAGTAATTATCTGAAGGAGAAGTAAAAATTATTCCAAGAAATCAATTCCCTGTGGCATCGAAGAAACCATCGGGGGCGATCTAGTGTTATATCTTACTACGTAGCATTGTAGTATAGTCGCTTTAAAACAAAAAGATGCAGATATGTGCAGCTAAATTTGTGTTATTCTGATTAAGGACATTCTACTTGATAAATAAAAATAATAATTGAGGCAGGACCTCGCAGGACAAAAAATATAATCTACAATATAAACGACTAATTTTGTTACGCTACATGGTTTAGAATTCAACCGCATCATATATAAAAATATTATACACTTTTTCTTAAAAATATACTTAACTTACAGCCATAAGTGTCTTATATTCGGATATACAAAAAGAATCTTAAAAAAATTTTTTTAAACCCTTTTTTTAATTTCACGAATATCGTTTGCAAGAATCAACGAATTCGAGCCATTCGAGCAACGGTAACTTTACGACACCGTGTGGAAGATAAATATGATTAAAATAAATTTCTGAAGCTGAAGTAATATGCTCCAATGTCTTCCAAACGAGATTTGATAAGTCAGAATTCCAAACGCGCACTTTGAATTTTGCAATTATGGCCAGGTTTTTGCCGCGATAAAACCAGTGTGCGCCGGGAGTGGTAACCTAGGACCTCCCGGTCAGAGGCGCCGTAGTGACATCAGCTGATGCACTGAGCTACCGCTCCCGGTTTGTTCAGTTATATTTGCGATGACTTGAAAATATCTCGTTGGTATAGGGGCGAGATGTCACACTTCAACCATTTACATAACCTTCCTGTTATAAAGAAAACCTCGTTTTCATCTTGTTCACTATTATTTCTTCCCTGTTACTTCCGGCTTTTGAAATTAAATAAGTAGTAAACAGTGATTTGAGAAAAAGAACAAATGAAAGAAAGCGTTTGTCGCGTTTTTTTCTTCTGAAATTTATTAAAATGGGAAGCAATTGTTCGGTAAAGAAAAATGTCATCAACTTTTTTGTTGTTTACCACTTGTTATTGTTTAGACCTGTATTAATCTATTAAAGATGCGAACGTACAAGTAATGTGTATTTATATTTTCTTATTATACCTTAATTAAAAAATAATAGTGTATTGCTCCTATAACATGTAAATAATGTCTACGTACAAAAGCATTTTTTAAAATGAATAAAAAACCGTTATTTTCATCTATTATAAATCTGAGTTGTTAATATTTCTAACGACGTTCATTCTTGCTTTCTATTAATTTTATCACGGGCTATCCACTTAATGGATTCAGAAAACGACACATGTGTATGTCTGGCAGTTGCTTTATGAGAGCACTTAAGCAGAAAACGCGAAAGAACACTGTACCATCTGTGCGCACTTGTAATGGAGTGATCGTAATACTCAACGTTCATAGCACGCGATCTTATCTAAACAGATCTGAACAGACAACTTTATTTGTGTTTGCACACGTCATGCTAATCTAAATAATGGATTTTTAAAATTTTTTTAGCGAGCACCTAACAATTTGAAAATGTGTTGAACTGTTTGTGCTAATATGCTTAAGTACACCAACGTAGAGTATTTTTGAAAGATGAGAACCCAATAGAAAAAATTATTCTTTTTCAGTAAAATATAAATTATCAAAACTTTTCATTAAATGGGAAAATTTACACCCCCTCTGTTCTTGAATTTGTTTCTGAAATACTGACAATCACAGAATATTTGACAAAATTTTGCTGGATTTTTTTATGCTGATGACACATATTCATGATCCTTAAGCCCTTTGATTCCTCCCATTTTGTTCCTATGCAAATGCGTTTGGTCTCGAATTGTTTTAATAGATTAATACTCTCGGCTAATCGATAACTTCTAGGTTATGGTTAATATTTACATCAGTCGTAGATAAACTTGTAAACGGGTTGTTCGTATATTTCCGGACTTAATGACAACAATCGAATGTCAGGGACTGTTTTGAAATAAAATATTGAAATTATTTACAGTCCAACATTCTGCAACCCAATGACACTTAATACACGGCAACAGAAGCAATTGTCGAATGACAAGTTGAAAGAAATTACAGCGAGGGATTGGCCTCCTCAATCGGCAAATACAGTAGACAGTATTGGGGACGTATTCGCAGTAAGGGATGTCAAATATAGTCTTGTGCGTGCAGTAGAATGTATAAGGACACTAGGGTGCAAAAATTACATAAAATATACAATTCACATTTATTTACGCACTGCAAATCTTTCCTGCCAAGCTCTCGTATGCCTAGTGTAAACGTAGAGTCGTTCTCGCTCATACGCGACCACTCATGAATGGATCGTCAAACAAGGTCCGTCAAGCTGGAACAGCCTAGTCAGCACACCACAACGAAACATGTCATATGATTAATTGCTAATTAATTGCCAATTTGGAATTAATTGCCACGTATCTTCGGGGTGAAAATGGGTGTGACCTGACTTGACGCGACGCAGCACACATATACAAGTTAAATTCGAGTCGTAGCTCGATGGAAACCCTCAAATGATTTATTACTAATTATTTGCCAATTTAGTGCTACAATTTGGAATTAATTGCTATGTATTTTCGGGCCGAAAACGCGAGTGAGCTCGCAAAACGCGACACCGAAAATAGAGGAAATATTCGAAAATATTGGAACATAGAACCTACAAGCACAATAAAAGAACAAGATCATAATTTAGTAGGCAATTGATACTAATATATTACTCTAAACAAATTAATTGGTTTTGCTATTTATGTAATAAATAATTTTTAAAACTTCATAGTTATGCAACCACGTACGACATTCGAATCGGAAATTGGAGAGTACCAACGGACAAACAACTAAAACCTATTAAATAATTAAATACACATTCAATACTAATATATTACACTAAAGATAAATTTATAAACGTTGCCGTGTATTAAAAAATATTGTTAAAAATGAAGGAGTTATCCAACCATGCCAGATATTCAAATTCGAAAACAGAGAGAACCAACGAGCACAATCAAATAACCAAGAACATAGTTTAACAGATAGACACGTTTTCGCCCCGAAAATGCGTGGCCATTAATTTCAAATTGTGGCAATTAATTAGCAATAAATCTTTTGACATGTTTCGTTGTGGTGTGCTGACTTGGCTGTTCCAGAGTGACGCACCTTCCTGGAACTCCGCCCCTGTGAACGTAGCGCACACGGCGAAATGGATCATGCACCGGGACACAACAGCAGTGTCTGTTGTGTCCCATAGCGGATGCATATGCACTAAAAATCCTGAAACTATGCATGCAAATATGCTTTAAAAATAGAAAATTGTGCGCTTAAAAATAAAAACTTGCACAGAGAAAAGTGCGTGTTTTAGTCTCTACAAAATACTTCAGTTTAAATGTTGAGTGATGCATATCTGCAAATTTACCCGGAAGAACGTTCTTATGCAGACAAAGTTCTTTCACCTTTGCCTGAATTTACGGGACAATACTTATAATCTTCAATTTTTTTAGTTGGGTAATTTTTAACACCTTGCGGTTCACCCTGAAAAATACAACGTAACTTTTTCACCGTTCTCAAACCACGATTTTTTTCTTGAATTTTCTTCATTTCTTCTGTTCTATTGGTCCTGCCAAATTGTTGAATGACTGCTAGAGAGTTCAATCGGACGTGTTTCGTCCCCACGGACATGTTTGGATCGACTTCCTTTCGAACTGTACCACCCTAGTCACACAGATATGATACAAACTCACTCAGCCTTCTCATCGTTTCTCCGAATTTTATGAAGGAACAAAAAATAATAAAAAGGAAAATAAGCAAATATGTGCTCTTAAAATGAAAAATGTCAATGATCATAAATATGCAAAAATGTGCACTGTCAGATCCCAAACAAAAGAAACGAATTCTGTGCTTTATGCATATAATTATGTTAAGGAAAAAAATGCAAATATGCAACTCCGCAGCCTTCATACCACATTACACTAAGATCGGGTAATGACGTCCCTCTTGCACACAAGAATACGAAAATAAAGTGTGCGGTTAGTATTAGGTATTTGGCATTTTAGGGTCGAATAAATCCGACATTTAACAGCAACCCGTGTTTCCAGACCTAGACCCGGCGTGGTTAGTATGGTAGAAAAGACATGTGCGTTATTATGGTTAAATATCTTTGTGTGATGAAATGCTAAGTCAAAATAGGTTACGTTCGTGCGGCATGAAAACGGTGTCACAGCGCGGGATATCATGATCGACAAATAGCTTGTTTCTCTTTCAAATTGACATCACAGTAAGGGGTATCCGAAAAGGTGTTTCTTGCATTTCGTGCTCCATATAAGGCAGAACTATCGATTACTATCAATTTTGGTTAAAATTCTATCTGCGGCTTAGTCCCTACCATTGTTCACCGTTGGAGAGACAGACGGACGGATAGACGAACACAAAAACCGACAGATGGGCAAACAGTGCGACCGCCACACAGTCCGAAAGACAACGACCGACAAACAGAACGACCGAGAAGCAAAACGACAGAACGCCGACAAATAGAACGACAGACCGACCGACAGACAGACATAAAAACCGACAGATAGACACAACAACGGAAGGATTGAACGATCGGCACAACCGACGGATAACACGAGGACAGACAGGCTACGGACGGCATGAGCGTTCTTAGTGTTAAATCTCTTTGTGTGATGCTAGGATGGGACAAAAGACGAACAAAAGGTGGACGGACAGACGGCCGCAGGGATGGAGAGAGACAGGCAGAGACGGAGACAGAGAGACAGAGATGGAGACAGAGAGACAGAGACAGAGAGACGAAACAGAGAGCGAAACAGAGACGGAGACAGTGAGACGGAGACAGAAAGACAGACAGACAGAGAGACAGAGACAGACAGACAGACAGAGACAGGCAGACAGACAGAGACAGACAGACAGACAGACAGACAGACGGACAGACAGAGACAGACAGAGACGACGGACAGACAGACAGACAGAGACAGACAGACAGAGACAGACAGAGAGAGACAGAGGACAGACAGAGAGACAGAGACGGAGACAGAGAGACAGACAGAGAGACAGAGACAGACGGGTGGGCAGGCGGGCAGGTGGACCTGCAGACGAACGGACTGAAAGATGGACAGTGAGGCAGAGAGATGGACAGGCAGGCGGACTGACAAGTGACTCGCTTCACAAATTAGAGAGAGTTTTTCTACATCAAGCAGCAAATATTATCAACATTTTGTGAATCAGGATGGCACAATAAGACTTTATCTGTCAAAATATCGCCACTGGTCTCTGCAGTAATACAATATTTTCTCTTTATTATGAGGAAGATTTCGAAAAAGTAGTGCAAAATTTACTAATGAAAGGTGTCCTCAATTTTTCTATTTATATCTTTATTTTTATGATTGCTTAACATTTTGAGAATTGTGCTTTTTCGAATAGTCAGTACAATGATTTTCTTTCGCTTAACGTAATGATTTCAGGTAATAATTTCAGAGAAAATTTAAACGATTCTGCATCGAATAATTAAATATATATGTTGCCTTAGATGTTAGAGGAAATAATTCCAATTAGTACGGTATTTGACTTCGCAAACAGACCAAACACACTAAAAAGCATTTTCGTGACATACCGCCCTGGCACGATCCGTCCGCGTTGTTTACAACACATCACACGTTTCAACTAAGAAACTTTAACCTTTTTTCAGTTGGAGGCATTCTACAACGTCCGTGATGCCAGGAACCTTCCCATGGTGGGCAATGCACGCCCACTCCAGCCAATGAACGGTCGCACCGTCCTCTTCCTCACCTGTTGAGGAAGCAGGTTGCCGCCAACGCCGCGTTGCGTTCATCCGAAGAACTACATTTTGCTCACGCCCCGTCCGACAACGCTCTCAGCGGAGTCCAGAAGAAACCACTCGTCCCATTCGCTACAGGAACATCGTCGTGAACGAAAATACACTTTTTTGCTTTTGTATTTGCCATGAACGAAAAATTCATATGTGCCAATAAACATTCAAATATATGTAATGCCTATTTATTTTATATACAATGAAAATCTGTTGAATAAAAGTGATGTGTGTTGTGTGTGTGTTACGATTGATCCACAGGATTTCTTGAAATATTCGAGGGATTACTCCTAAAATTTGTAGTAATACTTTTGAGTGATGAAGAAAAGACAGCGGAAGGTGTTTTGAATCAAAATGTTACCCCTTGTGTGTTTCATAAAATAGGGTTCAATGCAACTCACAATGCATTTTGGCGGCATTTTTTTCGTGGGGTAGAGCGGATAATACCCGGTATCACCCAGAAGGGGGGGGGAGAAACTGGGGAAACTTGCCACGCGGCCCGATTTAATGGGGGTCCCGATTATTTCATTGAAGACAAATTAAGTATTTACTTCTAATTGAAATTGACTGCTTTGAATAATTTTTGTTGTCTGAGGAAATCAATTTTGCTTATGTATTGAAAGGGAAAGGGATTTGAATTTCATTCCAATAAGGGCTGTGCATGGATCTAGAATCTACTGCCCTAGGCCTCTTGTTTTCCATGATCGCCCCTGGTACGAACGTACGTTCAGTATCAGCGAAGAGCTCAGCGTGTGGAGCGAAAAATAAAAAAGATAGTAAACGTCAGGTAACCAATGATAATCAATGATTTTAAAATATTCTTCATCCATATAAGTCTTTCAAATGTATTAAACCTCCTTTGTTATTCAAGTATTTTGAGAAAAAAAATTTCAAACATAATTATATTCATATACCAGCTGAATATCGGCATTACCCAGATATTTCTTACAATCGTCTATTAAGCAGCCTCGCTCGTTCTTCCGGACGCTATTTCTGGCCTGGCTCTGTCAACTTCACAGTAACCTTCGACCCGCCCATCTAGCTCCTTCCGCTCACTGTTTCTCCCCCTCATCACATTTCGTCCGCCTTTCCCGCATGCCCTATTCGGTCTGCCATGGCTATCCTGTCTAAACTCCTGCCCCATCATCCTCCCACTTATCACCCTTCGTCCATCTTCCCTGCACGTCCTATTACAAGCCATGGTGTCTTGTCTACCCCTCCTGCCCCGCTCATCAGGTCTATAGTGTTGGGTTACTTCTTTTCCTGTCATCGCGCTTCGTCTGTCTCCCCCGCACGTCGTATCTGATATGTGGAGGGCAGATTTTGATGACCTAAAACATCGCCAAAAATGATTAGTAAAATGCTCTTTAAATGCTTTAAAAATTTCCGTAAAACCAAAGAAAAATGACGTAAAAATCGTTTCAATACCAGTTCCGATGAGCAATCCAAGCTTTTGGATGTGTTACTGATATAATCGAGGCGTCAAGAGAACTCAGCTAACAAACTTTTGGTTTGGAGTGGTCTTTACCATGAAATCTCTATCTTTAGTTATCCAGAAATTGGCAGAACCGGAAATGGCCTTTACACTTACAACGTCTGTCAAAACAATTTCTGAGCGAAGAAATGAATAGGCTACTGAATCATTCTGTGAACATTTCTTGCAACTCGCACATATTATTTGAAGCAAGTACCAATGAAAATGACATTAAAATCGATGAAATAAGCAAAAAATGCATTAAAAATGACAAAAAGGTTAAAAATGACTTATTAGTCAAAATCCAAAAATGCAAAATAATGACCGATAAAATAGGTTATTTCCTTTTGTTATAACATCAAATGCATGTCTACACTAAACGGCGTTGTTCTAAAGTGAAAAAAATGACATTTCATTAAAATCCGCTCCCTACTGATACGTAACGGCAGTGCTGCTAGCACCTCCCGCACCGCCCGTCAAGCCCCTTTCGCTCTGTTCCTTTCACTCTTCACGCACCTTTCGCTTGTTCCTTCTTTCCGCCATGCTAATTTATTTCACTTGCCATGCTCTTTCTCTCCACCCTTTCATCTCCCTCTTTGTCCAGTTAAATGGTATCTGAGTCAGGAAAAAATTGCGGAAGTTTTTTTTCAACGGTCCTGTATGCTTTCGGAGGTGAAGAATTCGAATTTGATGTTTGTCACCTCTAAAAAAGCTCGGCTTCACAAAAAAATGAAAACAAAAAGTTTGCCCTGGTTTCAGTTTTTCTCTTGTATCTTCAAAACTGTATGTTTTATCGAAACAAGAGTCATTTGAAAAATTTAAGTATATAAAATTTTCTACAAAATGCATACTTTATCTTTAAATTTTTTTATGAACGGTTTAGGCTCTAGAGCGCGCTGAAAAACGGTTACTTTTTGGGCCTCTGACCAAAGCGGGAGAATAGCTTATTCCAGCCACCATATCTCGCGGCGGCGCTCTTGTTTCACTTTATTGTGCTTGAAAACAGCTATTGTGAAGAAATAATTGAATTGTTAAATGATGAACACTCCGATACTCACGGAATAAATAGGGTCCTGTTTGGTCGTGCGGAGTATCCGTAAATCCAAGCCTTAGGTAATCAAATTAAGAGGGATATAAGAAAATTATTACAATACGTTTTGTACATTACAAAAATTTGTACTAACAATATTGTTTGTCAAAGTGTGCCAAATTATGAGTATAAGTAAAAATAACACTAATGAGGAAATTTTTGGTATTAAACAAAAATACTAAATCAGATAATTTTATGGATATTTAGAAATTCAAACTTCATATTAAGAAAGAAATCGAGTATCACTATAGAATTAACCGAGTGTAAGGACTTAGTGGACAACACCGGTTAAATCCAATTGCCGATGTATGATCGATTTCTTTTTTAATGTATTTTTTGTTTTCTCAAATACGAATATTAGTTCTCATTACTAGCCAATCACTGACGTTAAAACAAGATATCTACTTCAGTGATTTGTCGATAATTATGTAATTGTCTAAGAAGAAATCAATGTTATATCGTATTCTCTTAAAAAAATTACCACAGAGTGTGTAGAGATAGGCTACATTGACAGATATCGATAGAGTCTGATTCTACCACATGTAACGGTGCAATGGAGCAAGATAATAAATAAAATTAAATTATTCATTGATTACTTGATGCAGGAGTCATGGGAAACGGTTTATAATACTGCTGATACAAACGACAAATATAATTCTTTTTTTTTTTTTCAACCCTTTCTTTTCATTTTACCACTTTGTTTTCCTCTTCAAAAGAAAAATATTTCACGGAAAAGCAATTCTTGGATAACACAAGGATTAGGACATCTTGAAAAAACAAGCGAATTCTTTCTTTCATTTCTAAACGTCATGACGTATCTCAAGATTTCCTTATCTACTTTAAAAATACAAAACATTGTTACGAAAAGTCATAAGGCAGGCTAAAATCATGAAAAACGATCAGGATATTTTGAACTCAAATAATAAAACTAAAGCAATGTGGAATATAATAAAACATACTACCAAATCAACTAGAAAACCCGTAGAGAATGTTGTTTTAAAATATAACGATATAAATGTGAACGATCCGGCAACAGTGGCTAATCTCTTTAACCAATACTTTTCGAGAATTGCTGCCGATCTCACTAAGGGTCTTCAGGCACAAAATTCAAAACAGACAGTTCACCCAAAATTGTAGGCACAATGTTCGTTTCCGAAACTTCTTTCTATGAAATTCTCAAAATAATCGGTAAACTAAAAATAAATATTCGTCCGGTTTAGATGAATTCGATTCTTTGTTAAAGACTTGTGCTATGCCATTATACACCGTTAACTCACATATTTAATGCATCTTTATGCACTGAACGTTTCAGATATTTTCAAAACAGCTAAAATTAAGCCGCTTTTCAAAAAGGCAACAAAATGAAATTCAAAATTATCGCCCATTTCTCTTCTATCAGTCTTTTCAAAATATTAGAGAAAACTTTTACGTACGAATGGAAACCTTTCTACTAAACACGACGCGCTTTCAGATTGCTAACATGGATTTAGAAAATCAAAATCAACGAAACAGCTATATTTTCTTTTCTTAAAGATGTCGCCTCATCATTGGATCAAAACGAGGCACCTATTGGATTCTTTTAGATCTCTCAAAGCTTTTGACGTCATTGATCATGACATTTTACTTTCCAAATTACCTTCATATGGAATTCGTGGTATTGCTCTAGATTGGTTATGTTCGTACTTAAACAACGATCTCAGAGAGTTGAAATACCTTACTGGAATGATGGAACATTACGTACGCACCTTTCCGACTCCTTGCCCGTTGCATGTGGAGTTCCTCAAGGATCGATTTTAGGCCCTATTCTGTTCCTACTTTACGTAAACGATATGCCCTCGACGATTCGAAACGGAAAAACGGTTCTCTTTGCGGATGATACGAACATCCTTTGCAAAAAGAAACAGTAAATAGTGCAATATCAGATGTTTCAAATTGGTTCCGAAATAACAAATTAATAGTAAACGAAAAGAAAACGGTTTTAATGCAGTTTTCCATTTCAAATAAACAATTCTGTGCTCCATTGAAAATGAACGGTGTACCATTGACTGATGTTAAGGCAACAAAATTTTTAGGTCTCTCAATTCAGTCAAACCTTAAATGGAACGTCCATTTAAATGAATTGAACACAAAATTAAGTTCATTATGCTACGCGTTCAGAATTCTTGCAAATTCAGTCAGCCTTCATACTGCTCGTTGTGTATACTTAGCGAATGTTCATTCCCGCCTGAGATATGGCATAATATTCTGGGAAATACATCTTATAGCTCCCAGACTTTAGATTACAAAACGAATTGTACGAATTATAACCAAATTCCACCCACGTGATTCATGTAAGCCTCACTTCATTAATCTAGGAATTCTACCATTACCGTGTCTTTTTATTTACGAATCAGTGGTTTTGTTAAAAATGACTTGCTCAAGGGCGGAATATATTTTCAGAAAATGCCGAAGTCTATTACTATAACGCTCGACGTAGACATCATATTCACCAGGTGACAGTATCAACAGCTCATTACAAAAATTCACATACAATACATGTACATTATTTTACAACACTGTGCCAGATGACATTAAACGATTAACTTCAATAGAAAGTTTAAATCCCAAGTGAAATCGTTTCTGCTGCATAACTGTTTCTATACAATTAGAGACTATACTGAGCATCACAAAAAAGTAACATTAATTTTACCAATGATACATAATGCATTATTTACCATTTGGGCTGTATAAATGAGTATAAACAACCTGTAACAACTATTGTACTACAGCTTCCGGGGCAATGACCCCATCTCGATCAGGTTTTTCGTCCAGTTTCCTGATCCATTGAGCAAATGCTGAGATGGCCCTTGTTTTGCTTCTGGACATAAATGTAACTTCATTTACTGTGCACGTCTTCTAGAATTCAGTGGAAAACCCAATTCTTCAAATTATCGTTTCCATGTTGTCGCGGCAGGAAGTAATAAGAGCCAAAATTTATTGCCCATTTATCCTTGAAAATAGATTTTATTACATGGGATTTTTTTCTCCCTTTCAAAATTCAAAATGTATTGCTTATTTATCCTTGAAAATAGATTTTTACTACATGGGAGTTTTTGTTTTTTTTTCTCCCTTTCAAAATTCAAAATTTAAGTAGTATATGACTTAGTGTAGGATCACAGAATTTTGAAAATGTGCACACAATTCACTTTTCCCATAGCACGTCATACGAGTTTTAACTGTTTTTATGTAAAATAAATAAATAAATAAATAAATAGATACCTGATCTGCGCGGAATGATCTTTACTGGAAAACGATACATCCGGTTCTTACATAAAATATCACCTTCTCTCACGTTTCTAACTATCTTATCTCCTCAATCTGTAATCCTAAAGATAATTTTGTTACCTCCACATTTCGTGGCCCATGCAAACTTAGACATACTGTGAATCTCCGACAGCGATATACTGTATAATTCCCAAGAAAACGTCAGCGATACAGACAATTCAGATTCTCGCGCGTGATACAAAGATCCTTGTAGCAAATTTAAGAAATCTATAACTTGCATGTTATTCCACGAAGTATTTCATGCACTGGCTCGTAACTGTACCTGAGATATCACCCTACACCATGCACCAGTGTGTGATTGTTCAGCAATAAGTCTTACGCGCTGGCGCGAGATCGGCAGTCAACGTGAAGATAATTTGACCAATGGCGGCTCGTGCTCAAAAAACTGAGGTTGCACCTCCACCGAATGACGGAAATGTAATTTTCAAAATTCAAAATACGAACATACAACAAAAATGTACGCAATTCAAATAAATTAAAACTAAGTGAAATAGAAGTATATATTGCAACACTATTTTCATAATTTTATGCGTTGGGTCCGCGCAAGGCATGTACACCTCCCGCGCACGTGATTCTGGCTTTGATTTCCACTGGGCACTTAAATTCGGCTCAAGTACATCGCAACAAGCACTATTGCTTCGGCACCTTTCACACAAATAAAATTTATTTTATTTCGAAAACTTCACTATACTGGTATATTTGGCAAAAATGTAAGATCTTCGACAAACATTCATATTCACAAGACTGTTCGTAAACTGCTGGCCAGCTGGAGTCACACTGGCTTCCGCAACACATTAAGGGACTTCCATCCAGAACGGCCACCTTTACACAAAGCACCCATCAAATGTACGTTTTGTTTCAACAAACCTAATATCAATAGAAAACAAATTGTCCAAATATCATAAACAATGCATTGAATATTGCCAATAATTGACTGAAATTTTGTACTTTCAATAACAAGCGGAAATCATAAAACTACGTTGCAGTGATTTAGACAAAGAGAGAATATGAGTATTCCCCTGAGATTCCCTCGGTCGCCGCGCACCGATAGACCACGCAGGCTGATCGGTTGCTCAACCCAAAGGCCGGATGTTCCTCGTGTAAAATCGAAGAGCCAAAGAGTAAAACCGTAAATCTATTAATACAGTCGAGATCGTGTTGTAATTTCTGACAAGGCGCCAGACACCGGATAGAGCGTCAATTGGACGCTCTTTGATTTCAAAATGATTTCATATACATTGATATTGCTGTAATATCTTGAACAATGAATGTTTTAAAAGGAAAATGTATATTCCTAATATATTATGAGAATTTTTAAAATTTTCTGGGGGTTGTGCAACCGTGCAACCTAAGCACGAGCCGCCACTGAGTTTGACACTAAAGGCATATTCACTCTCGTTCTCGTCAGCGAGAAAGGTTGAACGAGAATGGGCCCACGAGAATCTCGTGCAACGAGAATGCATTCTCGAGAATGAGGCGACTGGACACTCTCGTAGCCAGAGCCTCCAACAATACAATACAATAATACCAATACAACAATACCAACAATACAACATACACATGTATTGTTTCATTGATCATTTATTTTTGAATTATCATATTTTCTTATTATTTCGAATTGAAATAGATTGTAAATTTTCATTGTGTTAATAAAAAAAAAGAGCCTCCAACGAAGAGGAATGCCAACGTTTTCGTAGATATCAACACGGATCGTTCGAGTGACATTGGATCCTCCGCCCGGGCGGGAAGCCTGTTGGCATGAGACTACGTTGCAAATTCATGGAATTTCTCAGAACAGATGTCATCCTTGCCGTGAACTTGAGTTTATCACATAAGATGATTTATGATGATTTTAAATTTTACCCTATCATTAACACCTGTGAAAATAAAAAAAAAATCAGCAGTCGTAAACCAGGAGGCAACACGGAAACGAAAAATTGATTTGCTAACGTGAAGAGAGCTCAAAGAGAAGTTGAGCTCAAGAACAGGCACAACTACTTTCATCTACACCTGACTTTGTCTTCAAAACTCATTTCTTTATTTGTGGGGAGGAGGAACCACGAGACTTCGCGAAAAAAACAAATCAAAAAGCTTCCCTCGAAACGAAATCTAGTATACCCTGTGAGGACATTAATTGTTAGAAAGACTGTTTTAGGACTCTTGAGAAAGTGTGATGATGATTTTGGACGTTCTATAAAATATTGCGTAGAAGCAGTAAATGATTTGTCACCTGCTGATGCACATGTTTATTTGATGTGCATGAAAGCACTGCATCAGTCCTCAAAGAAGATAAAAAAAATAATAGTCAGGCACTGCATAGATGATGTACAATTAGCGATGCAAACTATTTTTAGTTTTCTTGGAAACAGTGACGAGGAATCCCAATTACCATTGAATAATTGATAATAGATATTGAATTAATTTTCTTCCACATCAAAAGTTAGTTATAAAATAGTTAAAGCATGTGCACCTTATGTTGTATGTTTCAAGGATTTATAGATTCACAGCGCGAACAAATACATCCCTACTGATTCTATGAGTATGGGAGTACTAAACATTTACAAAGTTAATTATTGGTTCACAATAGCTTCTTTCATGACAAAATGAAACTAGAGCGCCGCCGCGAGATAGGTTGGCCGGTAACAGCTATTCTCCCACTTTCGCCAGAGGTCCAAAAAGTAACCGTTTTCAGCGCCCTAGCGCCTAAACAGTTTTTCAGAAATTTAAAGATAAAGTAAGCATATCGTAAAACAATTTATCTACTTTAATTTTTTAAATTAAAATTTTTCGATAAAACACATAGTTTTGAAGATATAAGCGAGAAAGTAAAACAGGGTGATTTTTTTTGCAATTTTTTCGGAGAAGCCGACCTTTTTTGAGGTGGCAAACATCAAATTCGAATTTAGGACCCTCAAATACATAGAGGGTCCTAAATAATAGAACCGTTGAGAAGAAAACATCCGATTTGTTTCCTGGATCGGGCCCTATTGAGCAGCAATTGACTGGATTATCTCCTTTCGCTTCCTCCGCACCTCTCGCTTATTCTACTTCGCCCGTTCCTTGCTGTCTTTCCGCTCTGTCTGCTCCTCGACCATCTAATTCCACCTGCTCTGACCACTCATTCCAGTCCTCACACGTCAACGTCACATGTAGCGTCACTCGTCAACGACCAGCAACAACGAAGCCCAGAGATAAATAAATCTGATAAGTTTGTCGCGATTTTATAATTTTCAACTAGATTATTCGATTACAAAAAGCATCTTACGCCAAATGAATTTTTGTCTGTCTGTCTGTCTGAATCAATTTAACTCAAAAATTACTGAATTTATCAATATGAAATTTAAACACATGGTAGATACTATCTGAAGGACCATCTTAGTTTTTATTTTACCGTGGTGTTCCTAACGGTTCGGATGAAAGGATTTTTTGCTGACCCCTCCCCGCGCCCCGTCACACTCTACCTCCTGTTGCGGGCGATTAGTGTCAAACGTGCTGCGTCCGGGCACTTTTCCAAGGTCTTGAGTCATTCAAAGGGTGAGTTCTAAGGGCGCCAGGCCTGCTCTGGACTGGAAGGGTCCAGCGGAGGGCCCACGTGAGGTCACAAAGCTCTCACCATACTGGGTTGCGTAGCTAAACCAAGTGCATGCTATCTCCGAATGTGTAGCTAAACCAAGTGAATTCTATGCTGGAAATCAATGCAGTCGTACGTACGTAAGGGGTATAGACTAAACTATTTAGAAGAGAAAGACTTTACTCTATGGAGATGGGTAGCGGAGCACGACTGGGAAAGTGGGTGGGGTGGAGCAGAGAGAGCGGTAGAGGCGGGGATAGTGGGATGGCTAGTTGCATGGGTGGCAGTTGGGACGAAATGGGGGAGGGGAAGAACCGGAATGTTTCGTTGCATTCACATACCGTCACATTGTATTCTTATACAGGAAATAAGATACAAGGCAAATTTAGTAATTTTTGGGTCTAATAAAGAAATGTTTAGTTATTAGTAAAAAAATAAAAAATTGTTCGCAAGACATCCAATACAATCAGCAAAACACACTAGGGCTTAGCTGTGAAATAAACAGAACTGCTCATATTAAAACAGCTTCCTACAAAATGATTAATTTCGGTACGACTTACTTTTCTTCTGTACAAACGAAATGTAAAAGAATCAATAACTTGCTTCGAGTCTTGCAGGGCAATGGTGTGTGACGATCCCACCGATAACCTCGCTGCCTGCTATAAAATTGCTTCGTCGTCTGCCCTCACGTCCTCTGTCGTTACTCACGTGGACAGCGCATCTCCTGCCAGGTAGGCTTTAGCGAATTCATTATTTGCGTGTGTCGCGCGTTCAGTTTTCATTTCCATAAACTTCATTCGTATTCATTTCCATAAACTTCATTCGTATTCATTGTACGATGTAATTCAACATCAATTCTTTAAAAGATGAAATAACAACAGCCTTTGATAAAAATACCGATCCACAACCGTATTCTTCTAGTCTACATGCAATTGTCTCGTAACATATTAATGGTAATTTTTAAATACTTGCTTCAAATACGAAAATTAGAAGCTATTAATCTAAATATAAGGAAACCAATCAACATATATTATAACGTTTTGTCCAATAATAATGACTATTAATATTGATAAATGTGGAAACATTACATTTGTTATTAGGTATGCAATATATCCTGTGAAGTAGACGTGACACAAAAACATTTTAAATAATGAAAATCTATCATTGTCAAACTTTGAATTGTTTTATTAAATTACGTATTCAATTATGTTGCGCAAAAAAAACCCCAAAGTCCCCGTCCCAAATTCCATTTGATCTACTGAGAAAGGGAATACTCCGAATTCCAAATCGGGATGTGCCCGAGACAATTATCGAAAATTCACCCTGTCGCCGCGTTATCTTGTACAATTACGAACGAAATGTTTTCTGTATCGTAAAGCCGGTAAGCCGGATATTGTGTTAAGGAAATATTTCCGTATGTAAACGTACAAGATAATCACGCTGACAAGGTGAATAAGCTAGATTTATTGGTAGATCTCCTCCTCTTCACACATTTAATGCGCGCGTGCTAGCATTCATTGCATTCGAAGAGTGTATAACCCGACCAAGCGCAGTGTACGACTAGAGACGGACGCATCTGAGAACTAACAATTAGTCCAGTCAAATGGTACTTAAAAAGGGCAAAGAGCGGAAAGATTTGGTGTAGTTTTGGTATTTGATGCCTAAATGTTCTTGGGGTGGCTAAATACGAAAATCAGGTTTGCCAACAATAAATTTGACCGGAAACACGTATTTTAAGCGAAACATTTGTAAAAATCATGTCTTTTTTTTCAAAATAACTCAAAACCCTCTCACTTTTCGTAGTAAATGGTTCTATATGAAATAAAAGAAGATAAAATTATCTACATTTGAAGTTTTAAGATTCTTTCCTCCAATTAATGGTTTAGTCGTCACAGCACCGCAAAATTTGGTTATATAAGTGAAACACATGAAATACGGGAATTATCTCACTTTGTCTCAATATAACTTAAAAACTATCAATTTTTCGTAAATATTAACCTGATATGAAACGAAAGAGTATAAAATTGCCTACATTTGGAACTTAAAAAGTTTTCTTTTAGGATCTATGCCGTTAAGTGTGCAAAATATGCCTGGATGTTACTGTGAAAACGGCACTCCGCTTAGCCTCTTTCACTCACTAACTCGTATTCGAAATTTACATCCAGTGATGAAAATTTGTATATGATGTATGTAAATAAATATGGCGCATTGTGAACCAGTTTACATTTTAATTGGAAAAAAGAAAAGTAGGTAATTAATAATGTGAAAAAGAAAATGAATATTTAGGAATACGATGGACTGCACTTATACTGACGCCTAGGATTCTTCGAATCCTACAATAAGGCAGTGAAACAGGCCTTCGGCCCTGCTTTTCGTAAATATCTGCCACAATCAAAATAATGGCGTTAGCGGATCTTTTATTACTATAAACCTCGTATGTTATATTGCTTCTAATAATTGGCATCGTCTAATATCATGAATATCCAAGTCTTGTTCCATTGGTTGAATTTTCCAGCTCGTGACTCGCCTTTCAGGTCATTTTCTGAAGCGAGTGTCAAATTGTTGCAACATTTTGTGGTGCAGAGACACAAGTTAATTATTAATCCCCGTCTTCTGGTGGTCACGTTTTTTGAAGTTTTTGAAGATCTTGCAGGAATCAAATTTCAATAAAAGTGGTAAAGCAGATGGTACTAACAAGTTGTAGTCAAAGGCGCAAGGCCATTTTTCGTACGTTTCACTCTCTAGTCTTCCGGATTTTTTTCTAAATCTAGCTGTTGCTGAACAAGCTAATAAACTCTTAAAAAGTTTTGCTGTGCTACAACTGCAGATATTGGTAGTGAAACAATGTTTTCCTTGTAAATGAAGGTGGATTTACCGACATATCTCAACTAGTTGAGTGGAGTCGGAGACGAATAGTGAAACCTGGAAAGTTCACCAACATAAGCAACCATCTCATTACTTGCGTTGGTAAGTTTTACTTGCGTACTAATTTTATTGCCAGCAATATTAGAGTTCTTGGTCTGTCAGAAATTAATTATTCCGTGCTTGACCAGTGCCGAGGTTACGCAACCACTCATTACTAGTGAGATAACAAAGTTATGGGTAAATGTCTCTTTGCAGCAAACGAGAAAATTTGTAAAGAAGTTTCTTTATCCACATTTACAAGTCTTTCTTCTGTTTCAAAAAGGACTCATTTTGCATGCTTGCAGAGAATTCTCAATATTACCAAAGATCTACTACAACCTTACCAACTCCAATCACGGTCTTGTTTTTTGAATCTGAGGTCAATGCTGAGTTCATTATCTTGTCTGCGTCTTCCTTCGCTTGTTTGCATCTTATTCCTGCTGATACAAGCTTTGTAATAAACATTGCTATTAACCGTCTTTTATTATTCGTGTTGGCCAGAAAACTTTCCATGGTCATCGTATGAATAATTTTGTCAGAATACAATGAACACCAATTGTTTAGACATTTTAATTCGCTTTGCTCTTCAGGGTAGCCATAAAAACATTTTAGTTTATCTGCTTGTGATTGATATATTATATATGACACTTATTTTGCAGAATTGTCACGGATATACTTTTGTGTATTGTATCATAAAAACCCAATAAAAGCACAATTGTCACGGACATACTCGTGTGTATTGTATATTAAAAACCCGCCATTGATGACATTGGATTGGTGGAGACAGTGACTTGGACAGGGAATTTCTTTTTTTATTAAATTGAATGACTGTCAGAAATTACATTAAATTTAATGCAGATTTATTGTAAGACTTTGAATTAATTTTAATGTACCTTGTACATTAAAGGAAGATTAATGTACATATACATTAATTGATGCTTAAATTAAAATCAATAGATGAAGACGTAGGCTTCCGCGACCAGAGTCATGTGAATGATCTTGGCTGTCCGGGTGACGACGCGTCGAAGGCTGTGTTGACGACGTTTCGACCATATTTTCATGGTCTTCCTCAGGACTGGTCTGCCCTGCTTCCTCAGCAAACCAGCTCTGAGGAAGACCACGAAAAGATGGTTAGAAACGTCGGCAACAAAGCATTCGACGCGGCGTCACCCGGACAGCCAAGATCATTCACATAAAATCAATATAGATTTAATGTACGACTGTTAGCTTAATTTCCTTGTGTACGTTAAATTTAATTGTACGCGTATATTAAATTTAATTTACGTACATGAAAATTACTTTCATGTATTTTTACATTAAAGTAATGCAGAAATGTCTGAGAGTGTGCTTTAACATTATTTATTTTACGCAAAAAAAAAAAGTTAAAAACTGCGTATGACGTGCTATGGGGAAAAGTGAATTGTGTGCACATTTTCAAAATTCTGTGATCCCTACACTAAGTCATATACTACTTAAATTTTGAATTTTTGAAAGGGAGAAAAAAAACTCCTATGTAATAAAATCTATTTTCAAGGATAAACAAGCAATACATTTTGAATTTTGAAAGGGAGAAAACAAAACAAAAAACTCCCTGTAATAAAATCTATTTTCAAGGATAAATAAGCAATAAATTTGAATTTTGAAAGGGAGAAAACAAAACAAAAAACTCCCATGTAATAAAATCTATTTTCAAAGATAAATAAGCAATAAATTTTGTCTCTTATTACTTCCACTACAACATCTACTAACATCCAGGCATATTTTGCACACTTAACGACGACACCATTGATCCTAAAAGAAAACTTTTTACTTTCCAAGTGTAGGGAATCTTATCCTCTTTCGTTAATATTAGGTTAATATTTACGAAAAAATTTGTAGTTTTTAAGTTATATTAATATAAAGTGGGATAATTCCCGTTTTTTGTGTGTTTGATTACATCACCAAATTTCACGGTGCTCTGACGGCTAAACCATTAATTGGAGAAAACAATCTTAAAGATATTAAATGAATATTATTTTATCGTCTTTAATTTCATATATGACCATTTATTACGAAAAGTGGATTATTATAGAGTTGTTTTGAAAAAACTAAAAAAGACGTGATTTTTATATCTTTTGTGCTAAAAAGTTTTTCCACGCAAAATTTTTGTTGGCAAACCTGATATTCGTGTTTAGCCAGCACTAAAACATATAGGTACCAACTATCAAAAATACACCACAACTTTCTCTTATTTTCTACCATTTGACTGGACTAAACGGGGACAGTTGCGTCGCGCGTTAACTCGGGAGGGGGGTATTATCTGGTACATTCATGTTCTTGTTCCAAAGTAATAAAACGTCTTTGCATAACATAGTACGTAACACTAAATAATCAGCCAAATATTTTTAATTAATTCGCGACCGTCCTTCTCAAAGGGTCTCATGACCTCAGAAATGTGCTTACCACTGTTAGAAAGATTCATTTTGTAAGGCAGAAGGTGTAACAATGACCTAATGTCATCGGCTGCTTCAACAATATCGCAGTGTAACGACTCCTGACTATTGATGGCATATTTTACGATACGATACATTTTACAATACACTATACAACTTTTCGATACATCGCTAAAGGGTTTTCGATGTCGATAAAAACATCGACGATGTTTACAACATAAATATGCTATTAATTAGTATAATATAATAATATGCTATTATCTATACATTGACAACTATGACACGCCTGGCGATAACAAACATTCATAACACGAGCAGCTCCTAAACTTCCTCAGATTGCACAGGCGAAATGTGCAGCGTGATAAAGAGGATGACGTAAAACAATGGTGGTGTGGATTGCTGCTACTCTACAACGTGCTTATACCCCTTTATTTAAAAAAAAGAATAATTAAAATTTAAAAAAACATCGATGTTTTTGCACCAAAATATCCATGTGCAGAAAACATCGAAAACAAAATACATCGATCAAATTAATATATCGATGTCTCTGGTGGACAACATTTATGTTTTTTGCCATCCCTACTCCTGACTAGGTGAAATACACTTTCTGCCCGATCTTGGTAGGCGGTGGCGTCCCTACCCCGCTAGAACGCGAGATTCGGCGCCAACTGCACTTTGGGGTGGCGTTACTTCTCTTGGTCCCTTCAGGGGGGCACAGCTTCAACTGGGATAAGCTCTAAGCTCCCGATGGGGCAGAGTAGTGAATGAAAGTACATGCAAGGGGATAGGAGTGGACAAGGATGAGGAAGGAAAATTCACGCGCGGACCATGGAACATGTGTTAGGGTACTGCTCCGGCATTCGGTTGGTATTGGCCGGTAAAACCCAGAACACAACCGATCACAGCAGCCGGCCACTAGAATTGTGCTCCAATAAGAGGCTGCATTCGTCCAAGCTAACTGGCTAGTGCCGAAAATGAGCTGCTGTCGAACCATAGACCCCTTCCGATCGAAGATAGAGCTGTTGAAAAAAAAAACAACCTCTGTTTCCCTGAATATCTCAGTCGCTACCTCTTTTCTCATTTTTAAAAGATAAAGGATCAGAACTATCAATGTGGTGCATCTTCAGACAGTAACAATATATTTTTTTAAATTGAAATTGTATCTCTGGAATTTTGCATTGATTATGCCATTATTATTTCAAGATATGAACTCGTTGATACATGACTTAATATCTCAATGAAATCAAGAACAATAGTCTAAATTAATGCCACAGAAATAAACGCATTAAAAATAGAACAGTTGTAATACTTTTATGGTGACAACTCGCGAGAAATGTAAGGTGCATAATTCCAACCTTATAGTTACGAAATAATTGCGTAATACAAGAGAGTAATACAAAATCTCTCGTGATTCTTCGTGAGAGATTAGGAAGGGATATGTCTCTCATCGATAAGATAACCTAGTTGCAATGAAATGTTTTTGTGTGTTATACTCGTATATACATATGCTGTCAAACACAAAAGGATCAAATCTGCACTATCTAAAACTTATTAAATACCAAATATTGTGCGTGTTCAGTTGTGTAACGGAGAAGTGGACAAAAATTCTTCATCAAACAGTGAATTTGATAATAAAGTGTACAAGCACGTGAAACCGTGCACGCACAAGTTAGTTGGCCGCCTTGGGAGCCCGGAGCTCCTACAGCCGCACCCATTTCAGGGGAAATTCAGACCTCCGTGAAGTTGGCCGAAAAAGAACTGGGATTTTAACCAAACTTGATATATCGTTTGCCCCAAATTTCGTTTGCCCAAACAAAGTTGACACAAAATTTCGGTCACTACGCTGGCCGAAATCTGTTTAACCAAACTTGAATCGTTGCCAGGTTCAAAAATTTGTTGCCCACCAACAAAAGTTAACAACAAATTTTCGGGCCACTACACGCTGGCCAGAAAAAATCTGGGATTTCGACGAAACTTGACAGATCGATTGCCCATCGTTTGCCCAGGTTTTCCCACCAAAAATTATAATTTGCCCACCTACACAAAAAAGTTACACATAAAAAGGTTTCGGGGAAAATCGATATTGATATAAAGAACTGGTATTTTAAATAATATAGTATTTTGCCCAGGTTAGCCCACACAAAAATTACGTTTCCCAAAAATAGAAAAAATTAGACGCAAAAAAATTTCGAACCAACTTAAGGTTGGCGAAAGAATCTGAAAATTGAACCATAATCATTTCCCAGGTGTGCACATAAAACAAATTCACTTATCTATTTCCTAATCATTTTTTATGTCGTTTATTTTTCTTCACTTCAGAATAACACATCAGTAATGAGAACTCTTTAAGTAATGAGAAATGGAATTCCAAGCAAGAAGCGTTTATTCTTAGATGGCCCGGGAAGCGAATCCGCGCTTTGCCCGGCTCTGCTAAGCGTTTGGCTGAAGCGACAATTATGATAATTTGCACACTACATCCTAATGGTGTGCTATCGTTTGCCCGGGATGAATTTGCGTTTGCCCAGGCACAGAAATGGTATTACAAGCAGAAGCGTTTATTTTTTAGATGGCCCTGGAAGCAAATCCGTGTCTTTGTCCGGTTCTGCTAAGCGTTTCGCTAAAGCAACAATTATGATTTTTTGCATACTACAGCCTAGTGGTGTGTTATTGTTTGCCTAGGATTAATTTTCGTTTGCCCAAGCACAGAAATGGAATTAAGGCTAAATGCATCGAAAAATACTTATAGGAAAAATCAATAGATCGCAGCACTATCACACGGAACTTACTAGATCGATAACGTCTGAACAAATTGTCCGATTTTCGATCTGCAAACGGCATTGGACTCCTTTTTAAAATAGAATTCACGCTACGATGCCGTTTTTTCAAAAAAGATTTCCAAAAAAATTTTGAAAACGTTTTCTCAGAGTTCCGGGAAGAAATTAAAAAATGTGGGCTTATAGCGCGATGGCGACGTGCTTCCTGAATCCAACGCCGTGTCAGTTATGCAAATCGGATGAATAGGAGCGGCGTAAAGTGAAATTTTGGAAAACTTATCTGATCCCCTTCCCCTTTTTTCCCTGCGTCACCCGACCCGCCTGGGCCCTCCATCGACGCGGCCGAACGCACAGAACCCGGCGGCCTGCGGCACGGGAGACCGAACTTTCAGACAGGCAAGCTGGGCAGTCAGTCCCTTTCAGTCTCAATATATATTTCTTCACGTGTCAAACTAGTGATGCTGTAACACAGCCAAACGGTCTCGTATCATCTGTAATAGTCGTATAAAACTATATATCTTGTTCACATATTTTCGTCTTCCTTCGAATACCATCAAACAATTATTTGAGGCGGTACTCAAAATATCGATTCCGATTTGGAAACTGACTTCAAAAAGAAAATGGAATTAATTGTGTAGATATCACCAATATTTTATGCCATAACATCTTATTTTACATACATTTTACTTCTAAGATCTTCCGTTATCATTCTTCTACCAGAAAGTATGAGCCGAGATTACGTACGAGCTCTTTTATCTTGCGACTCGATTTTTGATCTCAAAACGGCGTTTGTCTCCTTGATAGATTTCACCTGATGAATCTGTTTTCCCAAGTAAAATCGCGGAAACTAAATTTTAAAATTGTTTTCTTTGTTGTTAATTTTAAAACTACTTTCCGACAAATTATGTAATCGGGTACCGGAAAACTCTTATTGTCGGGCCCCTCATGCGTCTATTTAACGGGGCCTCAGTCTTACGCTTTTGTTTATATAATCGGCCTGGCTACCACTTACACTGAAGGAACAATTATAATGTTCAGTATACATTTTTAATAGTATATTTTCGTTACCCAGTGACAATTTTCGTTTGCACAGACCCAAAAATGGAATTAAAGGCAGAAGCGTTTTTTTAAATGGGGCCGCGTATTACGCTTTTGTTCATATAATCGGTCTGGGTACCACTTACGCTGAAGGAACAGTAACAACAATTATAATATTCAGTATACTATTTCTTAATAGTATATTTTCGTTTGCCCAGTGTCAATTTTTGTGTGCCCAGGCATAGAAATAGAATTAAAGGCAGGAGTGTGTATTTAACGATGGCTGATGCCTTCGCTTATATGATCGGTCTAACACTTATGCTAAAGCAAGAATTATAATATTCAACACACTTTTTCTTTATAGTACCTGGGCAAACAAAAAAAATTACTGAGCTAACGAAAACTAACAATAAAGAAATAGTATACCGAATATTATTATTGTTCTTTCCCCAGAGCCCCGATAAATAATCGCCACTGCCTTTAATTCCATTTCTGTGCCTGGGCAAACGAAAGTTGTCACTGGGGAAACGAAAATACACTATTAAGAAATAGTATACTGAATATTGTAATTGTTCCTTCAGCGTAAGTGGTAGCCAGGTCGATTATATAAACAAAAACGGTAGCCGGAGATCCCGTTATAAACGCTTCTGCCTTTAATTCCATTTCTGGGCCTGGGCAAACGAAAATTGTCTGTGGGAAAACACAAATACTCTATTAGGAAATATTAACCTGGGCAAACAATTTACTAAAATATTTAAAATACCTGAATTTTTTTGGGCCAACTTTGAATTTGCCACGAAAATGTTTTTTGCGTGTAAGTTTTTGGTGTGGGTAGGCAAACGAAAATTTTTGGTGGGCAAACCTGGCCAAACGATGGAACATCCAAGTTTGGTCGAAATCCTAGACTTTTTCGGCCAGCGTGTAGTTGGCCCGAAAATTTGTTTTGTGTGTAACTTTTTTTCTGGGGGTGGGCAAACGAAAATGTTTGGTGGGCAAACCTGGGCAAACAATATACCAAGTTTGATTGCAATCGCAGATTTTTTCCAGCCAACTTCACGGAAATGAAATTCAGGTGTAAACCAAGGGGTAATCCAAGGGTAAAATCCAGAAAGAGGTGTACACGCCCAAGCTGAAGGGACGCGACGGTGTGAATAGTGGCTTGACACGAAAATATGTTTGCCAGATATCTTTCTATCAAATAATCGAGAACTGTCTTATGTTTATATTCTTCACGAGTTACTACTATTTGATGTTTATCTTCTTATTAAATTCTCCCTTATAGAAACTAAGTCTTTGCTAAGTGACAAATATATTTGAACTGCGAATTTTTTCCTTGTTTCCGTTTAGCTATTATTTAATTATTCATATTTTTTATTTAGCAATAATTAAAATAATTAACAAGCCTCTAAAAGTTAACAATTCTAACTTATGGGTGTACAGCGCTTTTAACAGACAAGAATATTTGTCTGCGAAATCTTTTAATTTGAACGTAAAAATTTCAGGCTTTTAGTATTATATCAGTCTTAAGTAAACAGGATTTCAAAATCGAGATACTTCTGATTTAATTTTTTAAAATTATACTCTCCATTTCAAATCTGATTGATATATTATTGAATTTTAATGGATATTTCTTTGCTTTACAGAGAAAATTGGAATGAATGTAGTTGAAGGGTATAGCCGAGTAAAGCGGCGAAAACTGCCCCGATAAAGCGGTGAAAAGATATATACTAATCTGACCACTTCTTTGCACCGGATCTTTTCAAATGTGTGGTTATTCATTCTCTTGATTTGATATTGGGATTGTCACACGTGCAATATATTTAAAAACTTCATACACGTTTTGTTAAAAAAAGAGAGGAAGAAATAAATTGATTTGCTACTCTCACATTAATACTGATATCGAAATACAAATTCTATTATTGCTGATATAATTAATTTGAGCATTCATCTTTGTTGCTTTTACTGTCCCAAAATTCAGATCTGTCATGATATTCACCATTTATTATAAAATTCGTAAATGTAAAGATATTCAATACTAATCGCTGCAGCCACTCCTTATATGAGTAGGTATAAACAAGTTTATAATATTTAAATATAACGTTTAATGCACATTTCCTTTAAAAAATTTCCAAAAAAAAAGAAGTTCTGGTATATCGTAATTATGCAATACACACATTAATGACTTCTCGTTCCCAGGGAATCCACCTTAAATCAACAAAACCAACCCACGTCATCATGCGAAGCTGTGGGCGACACCTGTGTCTACTATTTGCTCTCTTCGCAGTGGCCTCAGCTGGTAAGACGTCATACTGCCATATGGTAATAATTGGATTTCATTCGGGCGCTTGCTTTGATTTCTGCCTGCTTCTGAAATATCTTTGACTGCTATACTTTTGTGTGTTGATTGAAAATGTTCACTTTGAAATGTTTACTCAGCTTGACCACATTTCATTGTCATCTAGTGTTCCCTTGCATTGGGTCGAAATGTGTTGTCTTTGCGCGCTCCATGTTGCCTTGCCTTTTCCAGACACTACCGTGGCCAGCAGAACATGAATATATGCGAGAGTGTGTGTGCTTCTTTGAAGTTAACTACGTTATAAACAAGGGGCAGATTTCAATGAATTGTCATTATTTTTCTTTTCACTTTAGAATAATACCTTTTAGTATAGACATTCATTTTACGAAATGTGATTTCACATATTTTCTGTAATCAAGTATCTTTCTTGTGCATTTCATCAATCACTTTTACTCTCTCTCTGAACAAGATCTCTCTCTGCACACTCTCTCATCAAAATCTCCTCACACAGCACTCTCTCTCTCACCACTCCTCTCACACACCCTCTCTCTCACCACACTCCTCTCACACACACACCTCTCTCTCTCCACACACACTCCTCTCTCCCACACACCTCCTCTCTCTCACACACACACTCTCTCTCTCACACACACCCCTCTCCTCACCACACACACACTCTCTCTCTCACACACACACACTCCTCTCTCTCTCACACACACTCCCTCTCTCACACACACACCCTCCCTCTCTCTCCACACACACCCTCTCCTCACACACTCCCTCTCTCACACACTCCCTCTCTCTCCACACCACACCTCCTCTCCACACACTCCTCCTCTCACACACTCCCTCACCTCCCTCTCTCACACTCTCTCTCACACACCCCTCCACACACACTCCCTCTCTCCACACCTCCCTCTCTCACACCTCCTCTCTCACACACTCCTCTCTCCCTCCTCACACACTCAACTACCCACCACTCTCTCCCACACACCTCTCTCTCACACCCTCTCTCTCCACACCTCTCTCTCCACACACTCTCTCTCCACACACCTCTCTCCCACACACCTTCTCTCACCACACCCTCCTCTCCCACACACCTCTCTCTCCACACACTCTCTCCCACACTCTCTCTCACACCTCCACACACTCTCTCTCACCACACCTCTCTCACACCCTCTCTCTCCACACCTCTCTCTCACACTCTCTCTCTCCACACCTCTCTCTCCACACCTCTCTCTCACACCTCTCTCTCACACCTCTCTCTCCACACTCCTCTCCACCTCTCTCTCACCTCTCTCTCTCCACCTCTCTCTCCACCTCCTCACACTCTCTCTACACTCTCTCTCACTCTCTCTCACACTCTCTCTCACACTCTCTCTCACACTCTCTCTCACACTCTCTCTCACACTCTCTCTCACACTCTCTCTCACACTCTCTCTCACACTCTCTCCACTCTCTCTCACACTCTCTCTCACACTCTCTCTCCCTCTCCTCTTGTTTCTTAACACAATCACTGAAAACAATTTATGTACAGATAGTCTTCGCTTGAATATTCTTTACACGTCACACTTCTCTTGATTATTTATTTCCACTACACTTCTCTTGATTATTTATTTATTCTGTTCTCTTACACTGTCGCACAGTCCTAAGCCCTGACCACAGTTCGATGCACTGGCCACAGTTCAGTGCACTGACCACAGTTCAGTGCACTGACCACAGTTCACGGTTACGGCACTGAGCACAATCATGCACTGTATTCACCGCGATGCACACACTTCACAGCTTAGCTTCCACTTCAGACTTAAGACTGACCCACGGTCGCCGGCCGTCGCGTTATACTAGGCGGGCGCCGTGGAGAATTTTCTGGACTTTGCGACTAGCGCCAAGAACACTCTTGGACTAGCAAGTTCGAGGGCTACCGGCAGATGTCGCAATCCGCGCATACAGGTAGTTCGTGGTGATGCCGGCAGATGACGCAATATTCGTTACAATACGTTTCGTCGTCGTGGTTATCCATCTTAAAGTGGGTTGTCACCTTTTTAGTTCAGAGATTTAACACCAGAGTACAGCGGAAACAATAAATTAGGTATTTCATTCATTGCTTTTCAATGTTGCATGCACCATCTATTGAGATATGAAATCTATCAGTATTCAATGGGATTTTATCGTTTTCTCGTTTTTCGTAAAATGTGGGTTAGCTGCTTTTTCTGGGAGCACTTAAATTGGACTGTTTCAGTATATTCTTAAAATAACATTTTTCAGCAGAAGGTGCTTACTACAATACAGTGTTTAATAAGAACCCTTTCTTTTTTTGTTTCAGAACCCTGGACGTATCGTAGAGGTGGTACGTTATAATTTTGTCACTATTAATTTCCACAAAGAATATACCCGAATAAACTAGTGGGAAGTGTCCCAAATCAAATCTATAATAGTGCTGTTCATATGCAAGGGAATAAAAAATTCAGTAGATTCATAAACAATCAACCTCCTATGGCAATCTGTTGCAGAGATACGAGAAATGTCTTTTTCATGTTTTATTTTTTTCTCAGCTTCTATTGCATGACACCAGAATGAATTAAGTATGAAAATATCAGAATGAAAAAATGCAGAGAGGGGGGAAGTATTTGAATTTGAAAGTATTTTTGTCAACCAATATTAATACCAAATTCAAATAGAGAAACATATGTATTTTTTTGAAATTTATTTTCGACGTGATAACGTTGGAATGCTGTCTCAGTTCACCCCCTAGAATGAATCTTATAACATTCCATAACACTTTTTTTCAGATTTTTAAACAATGTTGACATACTGAAAAAAATAAAACCAATTTTATCAGTTTAAAAATTTGAAATTCATTCAAATTCAACTTTTTCGAAATTCGAAAAACGTGTAGACCAATATTTAAACACAGTTCAATCACACATAGAACTCGAAATCTTTGTTTATTTTGCTCTTTTTGCACTGAATCTTTAATAATAGATCTTAACATTATCAAACCGATCCGTTTTAATATTATGTTCATGCTCACAAGCTATTATCACATTTTTATAGGTGATCGATTTACCGAATGTACTGATGTACCGAGTTCAATCGGAATACAATAAGATGGGCAGAATAAGATGGATGGGGTCTTGCGCATCCGACTTCAGCCAATGACCTTCAGGCACCAGTTTGCCTCATAATTTTAGCGGAAATTTTAAATGCCAAATTCATCACGTCTTTGAAACAGAAAATCTTTTTTTATTGCAGCTTTTATTTCAATTACTTATCTATCGTGTTATTTGTGGTTGGTCACCGTTGAAAATGGTCACTTTATGCTACTTTGAAAATGTTGCTCATCACTTCTTGCTGGAATCTGGAGGCCTTGACTCGAAAGTATCAATTGTAACAGCTTCTACATATTTTGTTTAATAGACATATTTGCTGGTATTTCAGACACCAAGTACTAATATTATAAACTGAAATATTTGCTGCTTCTTTTGTTACAAGAAATTCAAGTGATTTCAGCAGTATTTAATGGACATTTCAAGTAGCCCTACGGGGCAGCTTATAACTGACGCACTCAATATGGTAAATAATCCTAACTATACGGAAAATCCCAACTTATATAATATTCCTAAAATTCCAAATAATCATGAATTTATTATGGTGTCACAAATACGAATTAGTGCATTAGAACAAGAAATAATGAACATCAAACAAGACGCACAAGATGTACAACAAAAACTGCATTCTCAACAGGAACATACATTTAAATCAAGCAGTTACAGTGAATACTACAATTGCGTTTTCTAAATCATCTTCTTCCAGTGCTTCATTACCCCCTGAAAATGTAACATTTAGTGACCACAATAATTCTAAATGCAAACGTTTAACTGACTGCGGATAATTCTTCTACATCTTATTATGTGCCTACTTCCAATCCGTATCAAGATCTTCCAATGAAAGTAGATGATTCTAATCCTACATCTCAAGATACTAATCAATCTAAACAGGATAAAACTTCCAATCCTCCAATTAACATATCAAAAACCTCTAAGATTTTAAGTAATTTTGGTGCATTTAATACAAGAAATTGCACAATCATTCACTACCAATGTTAAGTGACTATATTTCCCTTTTCTTTAACTCTATAGATGACTTTAAAAAGATAGACTTTTTTGTAATATAAATAAAATTAGTTAATTTTCTTATCGTGATCCGATACAACAAACCTTATCAGCAATGTTACATGATATTCCTATTTCCTACACCAATGAAGAAATTAAAACTGAATTATCCAAAACGTATACTATTACATGTTCAGAGATTTAATAAAAATCGCCATACTATAGTCATCTGTGCACTTGAACTTATCGACAATGATCTTAATAGGGATATCATAAAACTGGATAAATTATTTAATAGCATCGTCGAAATTAAATTTCGTTCTAAATCAAATTTTCCTGTACAATGTTAATAATGTAAAAACTTTAATCATACTCAGGCCAACTGTACTCTAGAATCTCGTTGTGTAAGTTGTACTAAGAATCATCACTATTGAAAATGTAAAATACCAAGAAATTCTACTCCCCAATGTGTAAATTGTTTTGAGGAGCATGCAGCTAACAATCGAAGATATATTTTCTTTGAGAAACTTTCTTTTTAATATTTACTTTTAAGATATTCCTCATTTAATTAATTACAAATGGCATTCTTTGCTGATGATACATCTTTATTTACTTCTCATTTTTACATTACAACAGGACGTGATAATTTACAAGATTACTTAAATATTCTTGTTGCTTGGGTTAATAAGCAAATAAAGATAAACAGCCAAACCTCACAAGCAAAATTATTTTCTTTAAACACACATATTTTATTATAATAAATAAACGAATGTCAAGATTTAAAAATTATATCCATTAGTGAATAACAAGTCTCACCTCTGAAGATTCTGCATAGACTATATTTAAATATACAATTCGCCCTTCGTTAACTTATACATGCCCCATTATTGGTGGTGCAGCAAAATCTAAACAAATAGACGTTATACAAAATAAATATTTAAGGAAATCATTGAAAGCGTCCTTGTTCATAAGAAACGATCAAATATTACACGAACTCGGTATTATTCCTCTAAAATCTTGATCCTTCGTCTGTCAAATAAATTGTATGCTTCCCTTTCTTATACATCTTTTCAACTGGGAAAACAGTAAATCCTTTTCCGCGAATTAAATCGTTATCTAAAAGATCTTTTACATCCTCCTTAGTTATCTTTTCTCCCAGTATCTATTATCTATTGTAAAATTTTTTATGTATCATGTTATATTTATAATCATTGTCTATTTTTAAGATTATTATGACTGCAAAATAAAAAAAACTTTCACATATTTTAATGTCGTTTAAGAGTAGTATAAGTCACATATAGAAATTTGTTTAGAAATTACTGTTAAGTTTCTCCACATATTCTGTATGATATTACAGTAATTCTTCATACCCTTTAAAGACAAATTTTTGTCGAATAAGGATCAATAAAGGTTTTTTTTAATGTGGTCGCGTGGTTCGTGACGCAAACTGGTAATGTGCAAAACGAGCAAAAATCGGTGCTCCGTGGGAGCTCATCCATCCCTTTCCACCATAGGAATATTGGGAGTGAAACGATATTATTGTGAACGTGCGAACGGAAGTCGCACCCTGGAATGCTGCTCTTACATACTTGTAGCTGCGATCATTTATTATTTGGCACACGCTGGATACTTGGCTAAAATTGTTAAAAAGTCAGAAAATTTGAGTATATTCTTTATAAACGAACACATGATCCCAGTTATTGCAGAAGACAGTGGCACTGTCTGATTGTCTACTCTAATGATTAATAAATTACAACTGAGTAATTTGATTTATATTATAAACATGAATGATTAATAATTACCTAAAACAGAGTAATTTGATTTGTATTTGAAACAATACATATATCTAGCAACAAAAGGTATTTGTTGATTTTATTTCGATAATATAGTGGTACATTCTTTTCACACAAAAACATTCAAACATTCTGCAAAACGTTGTAAATCATCTAAGCATTTTCCCTGGCAGTAGCAATTCCCTGCGGATGAGCCGATGGCTCGGTGAATTGTTTGACGCGTATTTGGCACAGGAATCAGACTCATATCTATTGAAACACGTTTACTATATCCACTGAAACATTTTTGACTCTATTTTAGAATGTACATGAAAGTGGTTAATGAATTTATTTACATTCAATCGACGTAGTAATTTATGATGTTGAATTTTATATAAACTTATTTGTAATCGTGTAATTTTCAATTTTTAAATTAATCTTTTGGGATGAACGTAGAGAAATTTTATTCTAATGATTTTCAATCTATTTTTTTCTCAATATTAAAATGAAGAGGTGATCATTATTGGTAACCGACTGATTTAGCTACATACTTACGTTTGCACGCGCGGGTCGATAAATTGTCCCGTACAGTCTTAAGTTATTCTGAGAATTGGAATTGGGTTGCGGGATTGGATTACTCAAAAATTCATCCATTCAATGATAACTCATTTTGCTGTAAGATCAACTGTTAAAAAGGTATAGAGCAAAAACCAAAAAAGAATCTGAAAGTTTCGTTTTTTTAGCAACAAAAACTTTTCCTGAAATATTTCGAGATGGAAAACTTTCGGTTTTCTTACTAATGACAATATAAACGAAATAAAAAAAATCTTCTACCGCACCTTTTGCAACGTAAAGTGAACCATCGACTGCACTAAAAGGGGATGACGGAGTACTAGCACTGCACTCTCTTGCTGCCAGAGACTATTGGCCCAATTTCTGAACACCGGTAATTAGCAGATGCAGGGACACCATTGCCGATTAAGCAATACTACTACTGTACAATTTGAAAAGTTTTCCCCACAAAAATACGCCGCGAGTAATTCCCAATAGAGCCAATTAATTAGCAAAAAATCATTAGCACACCCAAAACCAATTCATTAGAAATGAACACTCCTATTTTTTAACGATTATCATCACTCTTAGAATATCTATTGGATGCAAAAAGCGAAAATTGGATTCAAAAATTCAAAATTTAAGTAGTGTATTACTTAGTGTAGGGATCACAGAATTTTGAAAATGTGCATACAATTCACTTTTCCCCATAGCACGTCATACGCAGTTTTTTAACTGTTTTTTTTTACGTAAAATAAATAAATAAAAAATAAATAAATAGAAAAAATTAATATCGAAACCAATTTTTCATGTGCAGGACCTGCGAAGTGGGGTCGAACCTACTGGATGTGTAACGGTATGCTGCAAAGCCCCGTCCGGCTGAGCACAGAAGAAGTGTCCGGATGGGGAAATATGTACATGGAATTCGATATGTACGACACGGCGTTGGAGGGGGTCTTCACAAACAACGGTCACACTGGTATTTTATTTTATTCATTTATTTTATACATTTATTAATTTAATTAATTTACATATGGAATTATTTATTTAGCCTACTTCTGAAACAGGTAAAAATGTTTCTCGAAGTCTCTTCGACAATCTCAAAAGCATTTATTCCTAAATCTATTAAATCATCACTTATGTGCAGGAATGTTAAAATGCCAATGAAGCGATATCGTTATAGGTCCAGTCCGACCATTTAAAGAGTGAAGAAATCTAAAAATAATTCGAAGCAATCCGGAAATACATTTTATAGCTATAGAAAAGATTCATATATTTATTGTAATTGAATATTATATACATAACAATAAATAATTGTAATAAACATAACATTAATATTAAATGAGATAACTTTTAATTTTAAAATTAGAAAAATGTTGTGCTAAACTTTTGTCTTCGATACAACTCTAAGTTCTTGCAAATAAAATAACAATATTTGTCTCAATAATGTTTAAGTATTTTATATCATAACATTTCTTTAAAAAACTTCGTGGTACGTAATTTCTGCTTGTTCTTTTGTTGTAATTTTAGTTTGTTCATTTCGTAATTCACGCAACAAACGGATTATTTTTGTGATTTCTCAAAGTGGTCAATTGTCCACACCAACTATGCCATTTTTGTAAGAACAGTAATTGGCACTCGCAAAACCTATTGAGTCCGGCTAAAATGTCACAATGGCTCAATTATGGTTGTATATTTGTGCCTAATTCAATGAAACTGTAGAGAGAAGTCAATGGATTTATGTATTTGTTGGTGAAAAGGCACAATTTATAATTACTTCGCCTTCTTTAAGGAATATGTTAAGTCTGTTATCTCGTTCAGTTTTAATATTAACTGATGTTTTGTTAAGAAACACTTCAATATCACTTTTTTCTAGTAATTTATTGATTTGACATTTCGTCCCTCGTAAGGGCCTTTTTCAACAAAAGCTATTTCCGTTGGTCAGGTGTTCACCAGTTCACAATCACAGATCAGTGTTTTTACTTTCTCGTTTACGTACGTATATAGGAGTAATATAAGTTGTATGAGAAAGTTATGTAAAGCTGCGCGAGAGAACGGCGGATTTGCGGCAGAAAAAAATTCATTGCCGGGCCCTGACAACGAAAAAGTGGAGAAATCCAGTTGCTAAATTAAGAAAAAAATCCTCTAACATGTGGTGTGGCCAAAATCCTCGTTTTGTGAGACGTTGATGTCTAAAAACCAATTGAAAGCAAAACGTCCGTCCGTCCGTCCGTCCGTGTCTGGGGCAAGACCCGGAAAGCCAGTGCATACCATGGAAATTAGAAAACTTTATTACGAAAAAGTGTGTGCCATTCTGTAGCACCTCTAGTTACTTTCTCACGTTGTAATACAATACCACATTTTACCCATCTAGAGTACGCTTCAAGTGAAATTCAAATTCTATTAAGGATTCGAAACGTCGAGAAAACGAAAAGAAATTACTTTTCCGGGCCAATAGACGGACTAGAAGAAATAAAACCAAAATAACAGCCCACATTGAAGAATAACTAGCTAGTACTAACTAGTACGAGAAAGTTTGTCAACAATATATAGGTCCACTAGGTTTATACTAGCGACTTTGTTTATAAAATACTACTAGCTCCCATACAGCCGTTTTTACAAACCTGGTGCTGAGATTTTTAAAAAAATATTTCAATTAAAGACGAAGCATCAAATTAATAAATATTTAGAAAAAATAATGTTGTCGTGTCCGTTTTAATAAAAGGTCAGCATACAATTACAATTCTTCGTCTTCTATTGCTCTACCTCTTAAGATTTGTTCACGAGTACGGAGAACTGACACTTGAGTATCCTGGGATAATTATGATATTATGATTCACAGGATTACACATCACACTTCTCATTTTGATTTTGCAAAAAAGTTAAGTAAAAAATGTAGAAAGAAAAGTGAACTATGGTTCGTAAAGTGGCGTGATTCTTTAACTCAAATATATTTACCAAATGTAATATGTTAATAATCATTCATTTCAGTGAGCTTGGATTTTAACTTAGTGGATTATACAATTCATCCCCGAGTTTCCTTCTTGAGCAGCATGGAGTACTACTTGCAGTCTCTGCATTTCCACTGGCCGAGCGAACACTGGATTGACGGAGAAAAGTAAGATATGGTATTGCTTGGAGCTCCTCGGGACTTGTCGTGTCGGGCAGTTTTTTTATTTTTTAAATTCTTTTATTTGTTATAGCATAGGCGGGCACGATGGAATCAATATTTAACATTTATATTTGCAAACTGGATAACAGGGGACAAGGAGGGGGAAAGTTGGCACAAGTAGTATATGTATGAGTTTTCAGGATTAATGAAAGTAGACAGCACAGCCGTGACTGCACTAAGACGTGCCACACAGAAAAAAGTTAGTGAGACGGTGAACATTCTCATAATAAATGCATTCGCAGTGTGAGCACCTGAAATGAGATTTTGTGAGAGTGTGCAGTAATGAATCGGCCGCAATTGTGAGCTTGGTGAATTCCGTTTGAATGACTTTTTTTTCTTTAAATCATCAATGGCGCATATTTAAAAGTAAATTTCATTACTTAAAAGAAATGCAAATGGTTTACGGTATTAGCTACAATAGCGTCTATCGATAAACAGGGGCCCTGTCCGTCCCCATCAACTGATGTCAAAGTAGTGCCTTTGACCGGGAGGCTCCTGGTTCGAGTCCCGACAGCGGCAGGATTTTCGACCCTAGCTTGTCAGCTAAGTCGAATTCAATCGCTGTTTGGAGGAGAATTGCAGAGGCCAGCTGCTCTGATCGGTAGTTTTCCGTGGTTTCTCCACATCAGGCGAATACCGGAGCAGTGCCCTAACAAGCGGGCCACGGACCGTTCTTCCTTGTGCACCCCTTACACACACTTACAGTACCATGCACAATGTTACTACACATGCCGCGAGGCCGATCGGGAGCATAGAACTTGTCCCGGCTGGGGCGGTGCCCCGCTGATGGGAGATACCTGGCTGCAGAAAATCCCACTAGTCGAGAGTAGGTCGGCGCCGGATCTCGGCATCCAGCGGGGAAAGATCACAGCCACCACCGGATGAAAAACACGTACTACACATACGCGATAATGACCTCAGTAGTTGTCGCAACCAAAATCACTAACAATTCAATAAATTCTTCGAAAAGTTACCAAATATGTTTTTCTTCTCAGCTATCCCTTGGAAATGCATATGGTGCACAAAGACTCAACAGGTCAGAAGAAACTGGTGATAGGCTACGTGTTTGTGGTAAGTTTTCTTCCATTACAGGCAATCTTCCAATAGTCTAAAGAGTAGATTCATTATATCCACTTTGGTTCGAAAAGTCAAACATTATGTCATTATAATCAGTTTCGCCATAGAGTACTTTACCACTCTTATATTGAAAACATTTTGAACTTCTTCGACTAGTATCCTTCACATTTCCCCCTTTAAAAACTCTAATAACTGAGTAAACAAACTGATATGAATGTTTTCTTGGCTCTTCGGGAGCAGTAGCTCAGTGCATCAACTGATGTCACTGCAGCGCCACTGACCGGGAGGTCCTAGGTCCGAGTCCTGACGGCGGCAAGATTTTCGACACTAGCTTTTCAGTTAGGTCGAATTCAGTCACTGTCTGGAGGAGAATACTAGCGACCGGCTGTTCTGATCGGTAGTTTTCCGTGGTTTCTCTGATCAACACCAGGCGAATGCCGGAGCAGTACCCTACCAAACGGGCCACGGACCGCGCGCGATCTTTCCTTCCTCTTCCTTGTTCTATCCTCTCCCCTTAGACACACACTTACACTAACATGCACTACAATACCACATATTCCGGGAGACCGGTCGGGAGCTTAGAGCCTGTCCCGGCTGGGGTGGCCCGCTGGTGGGAGAGTCCTGGTTAGGGGGAAACCCCACAAGCCGACGGTAGGTCGGCGCCGGATCTCGCCATCCAGCGGGGGAAGATCACCGCCACATCCCGAAAAAAACATGCACTACACTAACGGGATTAACGACCAAAGCCGTTGACGTGTTTGGAAACACGAAAAAATTAATCAATCAATTGGCTCTCCGGTGTATAATGCCGGGCGCGCAATCGTCGCGGTGTCACTGTCCTGAGGAAGCCTGCGACAAGACAGGCGAAACGTCGGCCTCTCAGCCAACGACGCGACGTCACCCGCACAGTCAAGAAGACATGAACTCTATCCACGGAAGCTTACCTTTACATTTGATATCAATATTATCATTAAGTCATATTGCACTCTTTAACATAGAGTCGTGGAACCAAGGACTACTTGGTTTCTGCTTCTCTGACAAGTGAACAATGAAAACTTTATCCGATATGGAATGATATCTTTTTCATACCAATGTTTAAAAATTAAATACTTACGCTCGTATTTCTTACTTGATTTGTTGGTAACAATGTTTCTAAAGCAGGATTTTCTGCTTTTTCTATTTCCAAATCAGAACTGTATTCACTCATGTCGGAAAGGATATTCCAAGTGTGTTTCAATTGTTCTCCTTGTGAGAACAGTGTCGCCACTTATGGGAGAAAAAACTGAATACTAATTGAAGGCGTAGAACGAAATTTCATATTAAATCTAACATTTTTTTACATAGTGGATAAAACGTTGCACGATATTCGTGTCATAACATCTGATTACAATATTTAATTGATTACCAAACTCGGCCTAACGGCCTCGTTTGGCAATTTTCTAATCTCGTTTTGTAATCAGATGCTTTACGACACTTATATTGTAAATATCTATTACTACATTGAGACTACATTCGCCGGTTTGACAAATATGATTATCGAAGACTTTCGTCAGGCACGATTGAAAATATCTGACGTCGAATGACGTAATGATCTCGGCTTAATAAGAACATTCAATGACGTAAACCCGCATTAAATGGTTGGATAATATCACGTATTGTATTTTTTTATATAAATCTCTCTGTTAGTATTTGATTACTATTTCCCACTTGGGCACGCTATTGAAACTCACTTGATAATTACACTTGGGAACAAGATTTGTCCCTCCAGGAAGGTAGAGTGAATAACGTACTCAATTTTATATGTAGTGCGATAAGCCAGAAACTTCCGGTTTTATTTTATCAGAAAAACAGCATCAAGGCATCGTGAATAGCACGTAAATAATGCATGTAGAATGCATTATTTACGTGCTATACAAAGATACACGTACGGCGACCGGTCCACAAGAAACAATATTCCATGCTTGCGGGCATGACGGTCTTCATTGTGGCAAGGCGAAGGAGGGTTCTGTGGGAGTATATAAAAATGTACGGAGGAGGCAGTGAAAGCTGTGGTTTCGTAGAAATGTCATAATATATCTCAGTATCTCTCACATCAGTAGTATGCAAAATAATGGAGCATTTAATAGCCGGGTACATTCGCCGCGAATGGGAAAAGACCAACTGGATTTTTCACGGACAGTTTCATGGGTTTAGAGGCAAATTTTATTGCGAAAGCCAAATCATTTCTCTTTTTCAAGATCTAGCTGACGAAGTTGACAAGGGTGGGAGGGTGGATGCAATCGTAATCGACTTTGCGAAAGCATTCGACGTATACGTAGTACCGCATAATCTACTTATCAGGAAATTATTAACTTCAGGAGTTGATACTAGAGTTTTGAAGTGGCTAAGCGAATTTCTTAGAGACAGGAAACAAAAAGTTCGAATTGGCATTCAGTTTTCGACTACGGGTATTGTTACTTCAGGGGTTTCACAGGGACGTGTTTTAAGGCCATTACTTTTCTTAGCGTACGTAAATGATCTCCATGTTAACATACAATCCAAAGTGCGTTTAGTTGCAGACGATTGTGTTATATACCGTAAAATCAAAAGTAGCGCTGACAAACAAATATTCCAGCAGGATTTAGAACATTTACGTGATTTAACTGAAAAAAATGACATGGGAATTAACGGATCAAAAAGCAAAACAATAACGTTCGAGCGGGGACGAAATTATGAGGAACCAGACTATCGTTTAGGTGAGGTTGTCATCCCAAGAGTCATCACGCAAGTATTTAGGGATTCATCTAGATAGTAAATTAGGGTGGGAGAAGCATATAAATAAGGTAGTAAGAAAAACGTGGAAGTTCTTGCATTTTGTAATGCGAATTCTAAAGAAAAGTTCTGCAAACTCAAAAAATTAGCATGTCTTTCGCTGGTTCGCCTTCTCATGGAATACGGAGTGGCATGTTGGGATCCATACAGAAAGTCGCACCGGAAAAATCTAGATAGAATACAGAAGAAAGCGAATAAGTTTACCTTTAGAACAAACACAATAAAAAAGGCATGGGAATCTCTAGAAATGAGAAGAAAAAGGGCGAGGCTTTGTGTTCTTTATAAATCGTATGTAGGTCAACCAGCTTGGAAGGAAATTCAGGTTACACTAGAAAAACCAAATTATTTCGGCCGAAGCAATCACACTCACAAAATTGGAACAAGGAAACAAAATTTAGAACTTGGGAAATTTTCTTTTTGTAACAAAACAATTAAAGATTGGAACAGTTTACCCGCAGGAATTTTCAAAGCTTTTCCTTTAAGTGTCCGAAGTTTTAGAAATGTTAGAACAATATGAGAGTAATAGATATTAAATGAGTTAGTGCTGGTCAGTGGAATTCAAAGCAAAAGCAGTGTAGTGTAGTGTAGTGTAGTGCAGTGCAGTGCAGTGCAGTTAAGTGTAGTGAACGCGATCAATGAATTTAAAAATATCTAATTTAGTCAATATTTATGTTGCTTGTATTAAATTTCAGCATCATCAACATATAATAATTGAATATCATGACAGAGTTGAAATAATTGTTATAATTAGGGATGGGTCCTCGATACTTTCGATACCTTGATACCCTCGATACTCAGGTGGTATCGATAGCGCTCGATACTTTTGGAAAATTACTCGATACTTTAAATTTTTATGTCAATCCCCATCTCTTCTGATTTTACAGAATAATTTCTTAACATTCTTCTCTCTCCTATATTTCTTCTGTTAACAACAAGGAAGTGTCCGTCTGTTCGGATTCACTTACAGTCGTTGAAATTAGCTAACGTTGCAGCGTCGGGGCGCCGTGTCCCGTTGTTTATCGCCTAGCGCCTGTCATCATCTCTTGAGATAGTCCGCAATACGCGACCAATTTAGCATTGGGAAACTCTTGCTTGTAGGCTCCCAGGCAATCTAGTAGCGACAGGCACGATAAGCAATGTGCTCGATGACAGCATTTCTTCCGGGGATACACCCCTTCCTCAGCCCACCGTGGACGCATCTGACGGAGCTCGTGAGTTCAGTTCAGTTCTGCCTTTTAAAGTGACGGAAGACGACTAGGTTAGTGCATTCCATATACAAAATGAGTGAAGTGTGGAATTATTTTGAATGAAAGATGACAATCGTGCTATTTGTAGAATATGTAAAAAAACATTTTTGCGTGGTGGAAAATCACACAATACTAGTAATTTAAAAAAACATGTTACATCGATAGACCGGGTAGTATTCAGCTCCACCGAACACAAGAGGGCCAAGCCAACTAATGCTGCACGGGAAGTTGGAAATGTCGCAGATCGTACGAGTGAAGTGGTAGAAGTTGATGACCCATGGCCAGTCCTCTCAAGATCCTCAAGTTTCAGCACAAATCAACCAACACTCGTTGATTTTTTGGACACAAAAAACAAATTTAAACCAGGAGACAACCGTGGCAAAGCAATAACAAGAAAAATTGCTTACATGATATGCAAAGATAATCAACCCAGTATTATTGAAGACAATGGATTCAAGGAATTAATCTTGAACCTAGATACACCATACCCACAAGAAAATATTTGGCGAATCACTATGTCCCCCAGTAATTCGAAGAAGTGGAGAACAAGGTCAGAGATCAAATCCAGGAAGCTGAAAGGGTTGCAATCACCACTAATTTATGGACTTCAACAGCCTGTGATGATTATATGAGTATTACAATGCATTTCATAGACAAAGATTTTCAACCTCATCACATCTGCATCGAAGTAATACCTTTTGAAGAAATCAGTCACACAGGAGCAGATATTGCAAATTATCTTCGAAACACTGAAATTATGAAGTCTGCAAGATAAGTTAGTAGCCGTAATTCACGACAATGCTCGTAATGTAGTAAGAGCAATGATCGAAGGGCATTTTCCACATATTTCATGTTTAGCTCATACTTTGCAACTCGTCCTGAAAGAGGGACTGTTGAGCAATACGAAAATTTAGAAAATTATTGCTTTGTGCCGAAAACTTGTGGGGAGTTTCAAACATTTCTCTAAATCCACCAAAGTGCCGAAAGCGGCCCAAAAACATCTTTCTGTACCTCCACATCGTTTAATTGAAGACGAGCCGACGCGATGGAACTCAACTCTCCACATGCTCCAAAGACTTCAGGAACAGAAGAAGGCTATTGTTTATGCTTCTGCCGACTTAAAATTGCCAGTTCATCTCTCAACTGAGCAGTGGGAAGTTATTGATTAACTCATTAAGACTCTAAACATTTTTGACCAAGCAACACTAACGGTCAGTTCGCCTAATGTGTCAGCATCTACAGTTATTCGTATTGTAAATAGTATAATTTGTGAACTAGAAAAGCCAAATGAAGTTGATTCAGGACTTGCTGCTCCGAGAAAGACTATGCTGGAATCTTTAAAAGCAAGATTCAAAGATATAGAACTAAATGAAATATGTTCCATTGCTACATTGTTGGATCCTAGACTGAAAGATCGAGTATTCCGTGACCGTGCTGCGTTCGATACTGCCCTCGAGATTATTGGATCTTGTTAGTCAGGAAGCAGATCCAGTGGTTTAAAAAGAAGAGGTATGAGTTTCTGATTCTAATTTTAATTTTGAACGACCCTATTTTTTCATCACGATTTCAATTCTTCGATATTTCAACAGTTTAAAAAAAATTAAAAACACTCTGTATAATTCCGAATAATTCATTTTCAGTATCTGCAAGATTAATTTCAAAAGACATGCATTTATTGTTCAAAATTTTAATACATTTAATTTATTTTATAGGCATCCTCAACTACTGAATCCCCGAAAATGCATGGCATGTGGTCTCTTTATAGAATATTTTATAGAGACCACGAAACATCATGCTGTGTACACGAAACCCCAACTCAAAAGGATGAATTAAATGTGTATTTAAGCGAGGGCTTGCTTCCTCCTGATACAAATGTACTAGCTTACTGGAAAAACAAAGTGACTCTCCCCAATTTAAGAAAAAGTGCTGTTCGATACTTGTGCATTCCACCAGCTAAAGTGTTTTCGGAGAGACTTTTCAGTACAGCTGGATTGATATTGTAGCGTCATGTCGCTAAAACCAGCATGGACATGCGGCGTGGTGTGCACCGGATGTTAGACAAAGGCAGAAGCGATGACGCACGGGGTTTTTCTGACTGGGTGTGCGCATTGCTAGAGCGGAGGCAATGGAGGCGGCGGGCAGCGTCGCGAGGGCAATTTAAGGGCCGTGAGAACAATGGCTCTTCCTTCTTTGTGATCCTGGCAGCGGCAGCGGCAGCGTGGGTCGTCCATGAGAGGTGCGAGCGTGCCCGCGAAGACGCCGTCAATTATTGTCGTGACTAGTGAGACATGTAGTCGGTCTCAGGGCAGGCGGTACTACGCACGGCGAAACATTAGGTAGTATGTTGCGGTGTGGTAGCCGTTGTAAATATCTCTCCTAGCAGTGCGGTCTATTTAGTTAGTTAATTGTATACAGTGCATTGGTTATTTGTGACTACGGTCTAAATTGTGAATAAACCTGCTGTTATTACAACCCACTCTCGTTTGTATACTGATTACACCCGTATGACGCCACAATATGTGACAAAAAAAGGAATAGAATGGAACCAGAAAGAGTTAGAATGTTAGTTTTCCTTAATAAGAATCTTTAAAAATTTTAAAATGTATGTTTACCCAATAGTTTTAAATATTAAAATAGTAAATCCATGTATGTATAAAGAACGAAATATATCCTTGCAATTCTGATTAAACCATTTTTGTTGTTGAGTCTTAAAAGTAGTACGCTATCGAGTATCGAAGTTCTCAGACAGGTAAGGTATCGAGTATCGAGTATCGAGAAAATCGGGCATCGACCCATCACTAGTTATAATACTTAATATTAGTGATAGTATGATTGTTGCATGTTCGGCTTGTACTGTACTCCTTTCTTATTATTGTTATTATTATTAATATTGTTATTTTTATTGTAATTATTGTCATTTAACTGTCACCGGGTCATACCTAATTGCAGTTCCAATAAATGTATGTATGTATATTCACTCTCTCTTAAAACAACGGCTAGAGAGGTCGCATTTGATCAGACTGTACGAGTATTTTCAGTTAAGACTGGGTTTAGTGTTGTCAATTATAGGAAAGTGGGTGGCAGGGAATTAGTTACGTGATTCTTAAGAGTTGTACATATTAATAATTTAAAGATCATATTAATTCTTGATATAAATTTTTATTTAAATCTAAATAGACTTCGTACTCGAAACGAAACTTATGATAGGATAAAGTCGTAGATGAGAATTGTAATCAAGAATTGGTGTTGAACATAGACAGTCGCTACCCACCTGTGGCACAACACAGGGAAAGTCGCGATCGTGGAATAATTTATTTACAGTTTGCTTTTATGAAACCATCAACTAACAAATAATATTCTGAGGACGTTTTGCAAACCGATTTGGACATTCGGAGAGAACACGCAAGGGGAGACATTAAGGGTAAATGTACCGAAAAATACTTGTAGGAAAATGCAATTGATCGCAGCACTGTCATAGAGGAATTTACATTACCGATAACTTCTATGCAAATGGTCCGTTTTCAATCAGTAAAAGGTATTTGAATTGTTTTTAATATAAAATTTACTCTACAAAGTCATTTTTCCAAAAAATATTTTCAAAAAACAATTTCTAGTTTCTCTTATAGTTCCGGGACGATATTCAAATTTGTGGGCTTATAGTTCAATGACGATATGCTCACTGAATCCAACGCCGTATCAATCGTGCAAATCGGATGAATAGGAGCGTCGTAAACTTAAATTTCGCAAAATACCCCCCCCCCATGCCGCGCCGCCGCCGCTGCCACTGGGGGGTGAGCGCCTCGTGCGTGGACGGCTGCAGGAGGCACGGAGGCCTGTAAGCAGAGTCAGCGAGCCAGGCAAGCTTCGGTGGTTCTCTTGTGACCCTACTAGGACCCGTCAGTTCGTGCTTTCTATATTTTCCGCCTCTCAACATTAGTTTTATATTGTAGCATAAAAGTATATACTGAGTTATATACGCAGAAAGTTATATGTAATGCTGCGGAAAATCGATTTCAACGGAAATGCATGTTTTGGGGCTCCCTGATACCGAAAAAGTGTTGTTTTTTCTTTTCAAAACGTCCGTCCAACTGTCTGCCAATCTAAAAACAACACTGGTGCCTAAACTATACCTAGAATTTTATCGAAAATGAATATTCCCCCGTCGATCTGACCGGTGCTAAAGTTTCGCAAGTGAGAAAAAGATTCTTTAAATTTTTGGGATAGTTTAGATGATGCCCCTGGAACATTTTAAAATATTCTCAAAAATGGACCCAAATTTTTTCTTCAAATTTGTTGTAAGAATAGTTTGAAATACGCGTCTCAAGATGGCATAGGTCCGATATTTACAGTTAACTTTTAATTTTTGAACGTTTGTGAGTCTCCTCACAACTACAATTTTGAAGATAGAGACTTTTTCTTCAAATGAAATTGTTCTCCCTAATTAGTTTTTCATTGACGTCATACACACTTCTTTAAAATTTTAGTCGATTTCGTGCAATATTGCGTAAAATATGTGCATCATAAACAAATATTTAAAATAAAAATTTATCATAAACGACTCCCAATATTTTCTTTAAACTTTTGGTAGAGACGGTGCTAATTGTACTGTATAAGATTAATTATTAATTATCTCATTCATCTAATTATCGTATTATTATTTTAATTTATTAATATATTAATAGTATTAATATTAATATTATTATTATTATTATTATTATTATTAATATTGTTATTGCTGTGCGCAGCCGTGCAGTAGCCTCGACGACAAGCTGCTCTCGCCCAGCATGACGGGTTTGGACGATTTGGTGAAGACCGTGAAGTTCCTGATGAGCACGGGGAACACCGTCCGCTATACCCTGGCCCCGCAGAGCATCATGCCAGAATTCCAGCGCCCGTGCGACTACTTCTTGTACAATGGCTCCCTCACCACGCCCCCCTGCACTGAGGGGGTCACGTGGCTGGTGCGCGAGGCGCCCATGTGCGTCGAGCAGTGGCAGGTACGTGCCACCATTGGTTTTTCGGCATCAAGGACCCATCAAACAGAGATTCCTGCTACACTACGTGTTAGAGGGTTTTTTTTCTTAATTTAGCAATTAGATTTATCCACATTCTCGTTATCAGGGCCTGGGAACTTACATCTTGACATCTACATTTGTAATTGAAATTACCTACGTTCAGAAATAATAAGGACAATCGCAAATTTAAACGTGAAAAAATAAACAAAACGCTGAATTTATTTATCTTTTATAAACTATTTTTATATTTTCCGGTTCAGCTTTTAACTTCGAAATTACCATATTTTTAATTACGAACGTAGATGTCAACATGTAAGTTTGTTTTAAAGTAAAGAAATATTCAAAATAGATAGGCAACTTTTATGCTTATTAATAATAAATAATTAATTTTTTAACTTAAATGGATTTTAGTTTGTAATAGCTTAAAAATAATATGATTAGATTTAATTTAGTTATTTAAAAATTAATTATGCAGAACGTATCCTTAATGTGGAAATGAACCTTTTATTTGCGAAAGTTTACAATTTCCTTTAAAAATACTTTGAGTTAAGTCTAAAAGTTGAAATCTTTGCTGTAGCTTGGTTTTGTGGCGATATAGTATGTTTATATTGTAATTTTCAGATTTTTATCTGTTTCCCCAACAGAGATATTATAGTTTAAAATTTTGATAAAAATTCCAATTTTTGAGGGTGTAATTTTCGAACGGTACGTTAATTACCAATGATATTTTACAAATAGTAACTATTGTGTGTAATTGTGTGTAACTAATTGTGTGTAAAAGCACAGAAAAATTTAAGGCTGAGATTCTATTCCTTCTTTGAGGAATTGCTCTCTGAAAATCAAACTTAATTAATTGGCGTTCCATAGATTTGGATGCAAATATTTCTGAAATAAAAACTTAGAAGATATGTAAATAATATTACGATTTGTAGGCCAGAATATATTGAATCCAATGCCTTTTATTCTAGAATGCTAAAACTACCCAGAGTTGAATAATTTTGAAAAGAGTAAATGTCTAGAAACGCGAAAAATGGCGCACGGCGTAAAACAAAAATGTCCGCCATTTGTAAAGCAGATACAATAAAAATTAATCAAAGATGTTTTTGAACAGCGAAAACAAAGAAATTTATGTACAAAATATGAATTAATTTCGAGATGGTCGAGCGACCAGAGCTGGACCATTCAAAATGAATTGAGCCCCTGGTCGTAATTTTACGTGTTTTGAGGATGCTAGTTAAGGTGCTGTAAAATGCAGTTGGATGAAGTTAGAATGTGTATATTATTTCGTATTCCTTTGATCGTTTCTTATATTGGAGCTTTTGTTACATGTTTACAAATTAATGTTTTAGAAATTATTTAAAACCTATTTGAAATAAATATGAAATAAAGATTGCTAGCCTTCAGTTGCCCACTCCCAATCCACGCAGTTGGATGCTACGTAAGTTTGAATTTGTATATTATTTATTTCATTTTAATATTATTATTATTATTTATATTATAATTATGCTATTTCACTTCAAATTCGGTGCCTTAATTGTGTCAAATATGAAAACGAATAGATGAGCAGTCATTGTTGGTTATTTATAACCCATTGTTGTAAAGTCACACTGATAACAGAAGGCGATAATGACGGCTTTCATTCGTGGTAATATAAACTTTTGTATATTTGTACAATATTACAATACCATAGTGTTTAATAATTACTATTATATATTTTTGAATCTATGTGCATTTGTTTCCCAACACTATTAGTATCGTATTATTTATTAACTTTTACTTATCTAACTTTCTTGAATACAGCTTAAAAAGAATATTGTAAGGCTAAAAAACTCATCCAATATATACGTGAATACACTGCATACCATATACAATAAATTCAGTGCCAGAAATATATTTTCATTTAAATTTTTGAATAAAAATATATTGATTGAATCTATTAATTTTCGCTTTAGAAACTATTTAATTTCTATTACTAATGGCAAGAAAGTGTATCCTGTTTGGCACCAGTAGATTAATTATGCGGCTTGAAGACTGAATCATCACGCGGCAAATAGTGAGCGAGAAATAGCTAACGCAAGTAACGGAATTTATTTCGGTATTATCACATTAATTTCAGTGAAAATTCAAACAACACTGCAAGGGATAATTGAATATATACGTATGTTAGCGGCAATAATACAACATTGCGGTGCAGATAGTAAGACTTTTGTTTTCGTAAACAGGCAGAGCACACCGAGAAGCATTTTCATGACGTTTCGCTCTGGCGCGATCTATACCCAGTGTTAACGCCACTGCCGCCATCCTCACTCCACCGTTTGATGCGATGTTTTTGCACGAATGACTCGAGCAGATTAGATTTGCTCGATGAGTGGCATCCGTATTAACAATGGATGTCGCTAGTTTTCTCACAGCTGAAATTCTCTTCCCACTGTAATACAGGATATGGGGTCGTCTTTCCATACCAATGAAAAGAAAGATCAGATACTCTTGAAAAATTAACAAGGAGAGTATATTCTTTTTTAGAATTACAAACATTTAAAAGAATAGCAGTAATCGTTGAATTTCATTACATCACACACTAATACTTGAGACAAACACTTACAGATTACTATACTCTAAGCACAATAACGAAGAAAAACACTATCTGAAAAGAAAGAACATACTGTATACCCTTATGTAGAAAAATGCACATCATACAAAAAAAAATCGGGAAATAATCCTCTCAAATAATCCTATACAGTACGTAACAATTCTTCAATAAATTAAAATGAACTTCCTCAAGTTATTTACAAATGAATGATATTCTATAATCCAGTTAAAGAAGTTTCAGTTCTAATTTGTATTTAATACATTTTTCAAGAAATTTCACAAAGGTTACTCCGGTGAATAAGTAACTAGAATGCATGTTTTGATGAAATAAAAATGTAGCATCAAGTTAACACTTTCTTTGGCCTCGAAATAATTCGTTAAATCCTAAGAATTCTGTAGCCTGAAATTTACAATAACTTTAAAATGTTAAATCATCTGTTTTTAGTTACGACAGTCATTGAATGAATTACACTTTCTATAATAGTTATTTCAGTCATCTACGACTAGATTAACTAGAATTCTATTTACTTTGCTTGCAAATATAGCTTCTAGCTAAATTACGCCAGATATACTAACAAGGGAAAATAGCAATGCCGTTCACAGCAGAACATTACAACTCACGATACCACTGATTGTATTAAATCTGCACGCATTCGTCTGAAATAAAGACGTCCTCCGCAACCAAGGTCAGGCAGCTGAGTCTCCTGGCGGGGCGTCGTTGCCGCAGCGAAGAATTCTATCTTGCGCTCCGCCGCCTTGCGTAGCAATGTGGTCGCGTTGTATATTTCGTTTACCAGAATGAAAATCAGACCTTTTGCATCAACGCCACGTAGGAAAGAAAAGTAGGCAAATAATAAAAAGCTGTGGGCTTGTTAGTGGCGAATTCACCCAAAGTTACAAGTGCATGCTATGGTGCACTTAATTCAGTTGAAATTGCATTGTACACTTCTCATGGAATTTCATGATTATTCTTGCCACAGACGAGTATAACTATCTTGTACTTCATTTATATGAAATATTTCCATTCAGTTAATTGTAACTTCATTACCTCTAATGAGCTTTTTAGAAGACATTATTCGTCGATTTCCTCCGCAGTCGGCAATCTTCCAGTACAACCTTTCTCCTCGCAGATTACAGGCAAAAAGGACGAGAATTCGTTTCTACGTCGTAATTTGTGAGAGCTTGTGAAAGAAATTTGCAATTGGTCGGTGCATTGAAGTGAATACGTTCGGAGTGGGCGCAATTATCTGCGCCTTCTAGTGGTCGATACGCGTACTATTATCATAGGTACAGCGCTCCACGGTGACAAGAAGTTAAGCTGCAAACATTCCAGCTTGTAAACGCGAGATAGCAGTAGCTACACATAAAGTTTCACTTAAGAAACTTTAACATATTTTTTCAGATGGAAATATTCTACAACGTCCTTGACGCCAACGGCAATCGCATGCTGGGCAATGCACGCCCGACCCAGCCATTGAACGGTCGCACCATCTTCCTCACCTGTTAAGGGAACAGGTCGCCGCCAACGCTGAGTTGCGTTCATGCGAAGAACTATATTTTGCTCACCCTCCAACGCACAGCGTCTCAACGAAACGAAAATATATTTTCCTTTTGCTTATATGTATTTTTCATGTATGAAGAAATCTTAAGTGTAAATAAACACTGACACAAATATATCGGTCGTGATCTGCAATAGGGTCACAACTCAAAATTTACGAATTTTGTGTTAATGCACTCTTCATAATTGCAGATTGATCTACCTTCCAGTAGCAATATTAGCATGTTTTACAGTACAGCACTCCACCAACAAATGGCAGAAGTGTGAATGCAAGAATGATGCATTCCAATACAACGTGAAAATTTCAAATTCATTATCTCAACACCAATTTTTTTAATTATGCCACTATTGCAGCCAATGTAATTCAGATATGTAATACATCTTTTCAATATATTGTGCGATCAATTTATGATTCAACACTGCTGTACGAAGCCCTGAGATAGAAGTTAAATAATAGCATCATTCCATCTGGGACAGCTCTTTTGACTGCATTTCTGCGACAGTTCTTTCACTCACCACTCCCTTCCTTTCACTCCCCCTTTTCCATTGGTCTGGGTCATACCTGATGAAAGCCAAACGGACTGCGACTTCATTCACTGTTTTCAAGTTAACTTACTATGTGCCTCAGCATAAAGCAACGCAGATTTGTGCAACAGGAGTACTTCCGAACACAGTTTTTCAAAGTGTCAGACAACGGAGAAAAAAAAATCATCTGAGCCTATTTCGAATAAGAGTACTGTATATTTCGGTTAGTGTTGGTGTCGGGTAGTGCAGGATTTTAAGAGGAGGAAAGAAGTCGTGTAAATGCTATTTCATTAAATCAAAACTACAACAAATTACATTCTATGCAAATGTAAACGAACTTATAGGTTCGATTTGCGCCATCAGCTCCGTTTCTGACAGCCCACGATGTTACCACGGGTGTGAATTAGAAGGACGTTTAAGAGCAGGTCTCATTTTCGTAGAAATCCCCGATATTTCGAAAATTGCCAAAAAATAAAATAAAATAAAACTACCAAATTAAAGATAGAGATTTTTTGTCTCATACAAAGTCTGTTGTACAAAACGAGTTCTTTAAAAAACGCCATGAGCTTTTTTAAACGAGTAGTTTTTGCGGAATTTGCGCTTGAAATGTACGATATTTTTTCTCAAAAAGCGGTCCATACTTTCACTTTAACTTTTCTTCACTTATGTAATAAGAGAAAATAAAAATATGGTGCTACTTCCATTTTCGGGTATCGGTCGATTTGTCGAAAATTAAAAAAAAAATTAAAACTACATCATTGAAGATAGAGATTTTTGCCTCAAGAAAAGTTTGTTGTACAAAATTAGCTCTTTAAAAAAAAGGTTATACATATTTTTTAAACGATTGGTTTTTGTGTAATACGCGATTTTTACGATTTTTTCAAAAAACCGATGCAAAAACCGATGATCTTTTCTTTAAATTTTCTCGACATATGTAAGTAAGGCCCGCAATCATCGCTGTGGATTAATTCTCCGATTGATGTCTTTCTAATTGATTTCCCTGTAAATGGCTTTTGCGTCATCTTAGCTTCTAGGCAAGTTCTACAGTTGAAAGAAGAATCGGTATCGACAACCTGCATTCCGCGTAAAGTACGATTCTATAAGGCTTCCCGTAGGGCTTTAATGCTTAAATGTCCCAAGCGGACATGCCAATCAAAGTGAACAACCTATCTTAAGACTTGTACTGATCGGTTTGCTCTAACCTGTTGCTTGACATTTCTTTTAAATATGGTTCTTGTACGTAATAAAAACTTTTCTTTCTTTCGGCGATAAATAAAATTTCCTTTTTCGCATTTAAAACACATGCGGAAGATTTATTAAAAATAACAGTATGGCCTTTATCAAAAATCTTGCTTACAGAAAGCAAAGTTGTTCGCAACTTGAGTACGTACAAAGCATTTCGCAGAGCATATACTTTTACGCGCCTGTCCACTTGCGTGGAAATTTTTACAATACCTTTCGCTTTGATAGTGGCTGACGACTTGTCGGCTAACCTCAAAGTTTCCGAAAATTGGGAATCCACTGCGGTGAATCTGGACAATTTATTGCTCATATGGGAAACACTCACTATCCAGACACCAAACACTTCCCTCGCTGATCACCGAATCAGCAAAATAACATGGTGTAACATCTGGTGTATCATGAAGGGACGAATTCGCCTTTATTTATTTTATTTATTTATTTTACGTCAAAAAAACAGTTAAAAACTGCGTATGACGTCCTATGGGGAAAAGTGAATTTTGTGCACATTTTCAAAATTCTGTGATCCCTACACCAAGTCATATACTACTTAAATTTTGAATTTTGAAAGGGAGAAAAAGAACTCCCATGTAGTAAAATCTATTTTCAAAATAAATAAGCAATAAATTTTGAATTTTTGAAAGGGAGAAAAAAAACAAAAACTCCCATGTAATAAAATCTATTTTCAAGGATAAATAAGCAATAAATTTTGGCTCCTATTACTTCCTGCCGCGACAACATGGAAACGATAATTTGAATAATTGTATTTCCCACTGAATTCTAGAAGACGTGCACAGAAAATGAAGTTACATTTATGTCCAAAAGCAAAACAAGGGGCCATCTCAGCATTTGCTCAATGGATCAGGGAAACTGGACGAAAAACCTGATCGAGATGGGGGTCATTGACCCGGAAGCTGTGGTACAATAGTCAGAAGAGAAGAAGTAGTCGCCTCCTCACATTCGCGCTATTCTGGTTCAACTCCCGGTCGGAACGACAATTCCTGGCCATTTGTCCTGGCTTCCTGCACTTATAGCCAGTTATAACTTCGTCGCCTTTGTTCTTCGATTCTTGTCGTTTCTGTATACTGAAGAATTTTTCTTTTGTAGGTGAGTTGCCTTTTCTGGTACGCCGATAACGCGTTCTGCGATGCTTCTTCTCCATTGCCAGACCTTCTGACGTCGCTTTCCTCTATTCTTTTTTTAAATTTATTTCCACCTGTTCGGCATTTCTGCCTTTTAGGGATGTTAACTTTTTACAACATAATTATTGTCATTCTTTCTCACGCTAATTGTCCTGATTGTTACAGGCTGTTTTCATTGTATAATTTTGAAAATAGGGGATGATGATGATGGGGAATTTATATTCGTAATAGTCTTTAAATAAAATATTTGTGATTTAATATGTTATATTAATAGGTGTTGGGAACTAATGCCGTTCAATATTTATGGAGGTCTGAATTTATCTTTGGGAAATCGTCAGCATATTCTGTTTGGTTTTGGGTAGTTTTTGCCAAGTATAAGATGGGCGTGGCTGGAGATCCTGAAAGAATATCGAAAAACTTTTGAGAGGATTTTAGTATGTATTCTTGTATTGACTCTATTTGTATTTCTCTGTGAAGTTGCTTGTTACTAATAAACCAGGGAGCCTTAGTTATTTTTCTTAAGCGTTTATTTTGAATGATTTGCAGTTTTTCAATATGTGTTTCCTCTATATCTTGATTCGAAGAGCGTTTGGCTTTGGTAGATCGCCTCACATACCGGAAGTACTCATAACTTTGCATACCGCAAGTACTCATAACTTTGCGGCAGGCTTTACGCGCAGTAATACCGATAGAAGGTCGTCGTTAATATTTACCTCCATGTTCTTTAATTTGTCGACGGCGTCGAATAATCTTCTGAAATGCTCACGTACGTCATCTTCTTCGTCCATTCAGCAAACAATGACTCGTTAGAGCAATGAGCAATTCTGAAAGCTGAATTGCAAGTATGATATCATATAAAGATTCGCTATCTTTTTATTTCCATTAATCCATTTCAGCAGCATTCGTTCCATCGACTCCGGTTTCAGGTTTCTTCATCAATCCTATGACGTAACACCAAGTCTTGTTCTTTACTAGCAATGTATTCGCCATGTGTCGTATGTATCTTGTGGTAGCGATTCGATACGTATCACTCGTGAATTCATACCACCTTCTCCTATTATTCGGTCTTCAAGAAAACAGTTTTTGCAATTCGTTGCGAATTCGTCCAGTACCAGAACTGAATTTGTTTCATAATACTTACATATGGGCCCATAACGTTTCCTAGGACAAACATCTTGTATATTTAAATATTTTAAACGCATTGTAGTTACACGCACATCCTGCTAAAAATAACTACGAGTTAAGCACAATTATTGTAATTCAAATGTAAAAATCTGTGTGTTCAAATGCTCAATCGTCCCTTTTGCAATCGTCTGGTGTCGCGACGCAATTGAGATTACAGCGTCCGTTCTTCTCCGAATTCGGCCGCCTCGCCCCGCACACGTGCGCTTAAAACATTCGTGCTATTCCGTTCACGGCCCAGGAGACCCTCGTGTCTTGGTTCAATGATTGGCAAATAAAAATAAATCACCAAAAACCTCAAGCTAAAATGTTCTTAAAACGGATTCTTCCTACTTATCCCTTAATAATTAATAACCATGCATTCTGTGGTGGCAGCGGAGATTTTGTGGTATTCCATGATAAACTATCTGGGGTCAGTGAGGTACCTACCACAATAGTAGGCTATGATTTCACAAATGGAATAGAAAAAAAATTATCACAAAGACATTGGATCTAGAAGTTACACCAATGTTGAAATCATTTGACACTTTTGAAGAAGTCACACGATGAAAGTTCTGACTTTCAGGTTATGTAAATAAATATTTAAAAGTTAACAATTAACTAGTTATTTAATTATAAAAATGCTTTTTATTGTTAAAAATTCCGAAACACGCTCAAAAATACTTTTTGCCAACTTTTTCCCTTTCTGGGCCCACTGTGAGGTGTGTGGGGGCCGCGCTTACCAACCTCTCTGAACTAGGAGTTGCAACGAAACAACGCCTGTGATCTCCAGAATTAAGTTCACTATATTCATTTCAGCTCCATAACTAATAATGTTAATTTTTTTCTTTTCCTATTAACATGAATTTCCATGTTGGTTATTATAATGTTAATTTACACACAGCATTTTCATATGTCATTTGATCAAATTCCTTATTATACATTCAGATAATTAAATTCTATGTAATGTTTATTTAATTTTCAATTATATGTCATTTTTGTAACTATTCATATCCAGGCCAAGTGATTCTCCAAAATGGTACAATTCTCCTGTATAAATAATTACAGGCAAGACACGTCATCCGCCTTCAAGATGACTGATTCCTCGAACTAATTATTAACAATAAGGTAAGTGTTAGAAGGCAACTAAGTTCTCAGATCATCCTTCTGCAATCCACAGCCAATTATGCGGCCTCTTCTAACATTTGGTACTTCGAGCCGGATTCTTTGTTCATTTTTCATATTTGGGAAGGAATCAGAACTAGCAATTGCTATTATTAAGCTCTTCGAGCACTGCATTTCGTCTAATACGCTTACAAACTGTCTGAAGTATCGTCTTGGGCTTCAGACATCAATCAATTTTATCAATACAATTAAATTATTTTTAATCGGTAGCATCTAAATTTTAAAAAATATAATGCATCAGCTGACATCTTATGAGTCCTGTACAATTTAATGTAAGTATTAAGCTTGCTGTTATGCGCAGGATGTGCAGTGCAGTGTCAGTGATAGTGCTTCGATTTGTGATCAATGCTAGTTTATTTATTATATCAGTTTTGAATTGTTTGCCTTGTTTTAGTGATAATACTTCCAAGTGTTCTATTGCGTTAGTGTACAGTGTTTCAGTGTCTTTATTTTGGGGGATAATTCAGTGTTAGTGTAAGTCAGGTAAGGGTTTTCCTTCATTACCTACCCTAACATTTTATTTCCTTTGTGTGCATGTCTTTTTTATTGCCAGGTATTTATTTAAACCTGTTATGTGAAGTATTCATACAACATAGCTATGGCAGACACACCCCAACAAACAATTGTTAATCAAATACGTAGGTTAACAGACTATTGTGAAGGTCTTGACGCTTTTCTGATATCAAATGACCTCCTCACCTAAACTAAATATTAAGAGCTTTTAATCAGGAAAAGAGCTTTTGATAAGTTATTCAATAAGTACACTGATGCGGCCGGTACTATTGACCCATCATCTGACATTTGCGTTCAATTAAATGTATCTCTCTTTATATATTATGAGCAACGTCCAAAACCTCCATTACAATTTCAGATTATCAGTCAGCCCTTGCTGCTAATAATTCAGCTTCAAATTCTGCCAATTTTGGCAACTCCATCTCAAAATTCAATTTCAAACTATCAGAAATTAAACTTCATTCGATGGACACATTCTAAACTGCTAAATCTTCAAGAATTTTCGAGGACCTTTTTGTGCAAACTGATTTGTCAAATATAACCGAATTCTTTTACTTAACAGACTATTTAGAAAGAAGTGCTGAAGATTTAATTCACAATCTTCCCATTACAGACAATTTCGATGTTGCCTGGGACCTATTAAAGGAAAGATATGACTCACTTATATGCATTGCTTCTCGCTATTTGAGTTCAATTCTAAAACCTCCCATACTTATTGAAGGCTCCACTTATTCTTTGCGAAATCTGATTGATTTTTACTGAATGCATATCAATGCAATCAAAGACATTAATGCCACCATTGATCTATGTGGCCTACTACTCCTTGGTTTGATAGCAAATGGTTTACCTTCCGATATCTTTAGACAGTGGGAATTTTCTTTCAATCAGAAAGATCTACCCACCTTTGATCCAGTTCTTGAATATATGGAATTTCATCAAAGGAGCCTGAGAGTCTTTGATGAGCCCAATCATTCCCAAATTAAATCTGATTCTAAAGCGACTAGTTATTCTCAGTCTAGTGACAGTAACAAGAACAAGTTACACATTTGCCCCAAATGCAATTCTGAACATTTAATTAAAGAGTTCCCCTCTCTTTCAGACCTCACCTCCGAGCCCGATTTGAATTTATTTAAAAATGCTTTAACCCCAAATCACCTAATCATTTCTACACTACAAAATATGCCAATTGCAACAAGCCTCGTCACAGGTTATTACATTTTAATGCTGAGTCATCCACAAGCGAGCAGCCAAGCGTTAGTCGGCACCGGTATCAGCGAATTGCCTACTTCAATTCTTATCCATAGTGCAAAGGTCATATGTTTTCCTGCAAATGGGAAAGGCAGTAAATTCTTCATATCCAACTTTTGTCTCTTTACTTGATACTGGCAGTACTGTAAATCTTGTTACCTGGGATGCTACAAAAGCTCTCAAGCTGTCAACAGTAAAATTGCCTATCACCATACCAGCTGCTGTCTCTGAACACATGACAAGTTCATACTGCACCCTGGTAACGATTATACCAGCTAATGTCCTCTCGGAATGGTCAATCACAATTCCTTGAGCGATCGTGTCCAAAATATTTAAAGCTGTTTCAAATAACTTTAATTGCCCTAGCTGGAACTTGCCCACTGATCTAGTTTATGCTGATCCCATCTTCATATTTTCAAAATCCATTGACTTTCTATTAAGAGCCGATGTATTTTTCAATATTCTCATGCCTGGTCAACAGATCAGAATTTTAAATAATCTCCGTTTTTCAGGAAACGAAATTAGGTAGGATTGTTGTGGGCAAGGCCCCAATGTCCCCCTGCTTCCAAGTTTACTTGCAATTTGGTACTACCTCAATTTAGATTAAACAGAGAAGTGAGTGGTTACTACCAACCTAAGCTAACCATTCTTCACACATGAATGTCTCATAAGGAAAAGGTCACTGCTTAACACCCCCCAACAACTAATTATACTGCCTCAACTTCAAGCAACTCTGAATTAATTACTCCATTAAATTTAAATGCGCAACCTGCTAAATTACCAAAGCCTCGTCACAAGACCACCTCAGCTGACTCATGTGATGTTTCAAAAAATGAATTTGAAAATATCTTGCCAATTAATCCATATAATCAATGCTAGCAATTGTTTTTATTATCATATGCTAACGTTATTCTTCAATATTCTATTTAATTATTTACCATGACAATGCCCTATTTATAAACCAGGTCGGTCCGTCCTGATCGAATTTGTTTGTGGGTTTGACAAGACGGTCTACACAGATTTTCGGTTACGAACATTTATGTAAGAAATATTTACTTCTTTATTTGGGATTCGGGAATTCTCTTTATGACCAGTAATAATAATATTTGTTTCAAAAATAATGTAACATTGTAATGTCTGTTTGTGCTTTACACAAACAAACGAAAACACATGCATCTTTACAAACAATACACATCATTTTATATAACAATTCCCAAGGACTAAAAAAACTTTCTAAATTTTCAATGTACTTCCTCAGGTAAGTCATTTTACCTATTATTATTTTATTATTATTATT